>PVIH01009641.1:9398-81036 GCA_004025045.1 Sigmodon hispidus | reverse complement strand
TATTGATTGTTTGTGATTTCGTGGATGTATCTGGGGTCCTTAGGTTGTAGTTTTCCCTCTAATACTCTCTGTAGTGCTGGATTGGTAGATAGATATTCTTTCAGTCTGACTTTGTCCTGAAATACCTTGTTTACTCCATCTATGGTGATTGATAATTTTGCAGGGTATAGTATTCTAGTTTGGCATCCATGCTGTTTTATCGTCTGTATAACTTCTGACCAAGCCCTTCTAGCTTTCATCGTTTCCATTGAATAGTCAGGCATTATTTTGATGGGTCTGCCTTTATATGTGAGGTGGCCCTTTTCTTTTGCAGCTCTTAAAATTTTTTCTTTGTTCTGTATGTTTTGTGTCTTGATTATAATGTGGCGCGCTGACTTTTTTTGGTGATCATATCTATTTGGTGTTCTGTAAGCTTCTTGTATCTTTATAGGCATTTCCTTCTTCAGGTTAGGAAAGTTTTCTTCTATGATTTTATTGTAAACATTATCTGTGCCTTTGAGCTGGTATTCTTCTCCTTCTTCTATACCTATTATTCTCAAATTAGGTCTTTTCATGATGTCCCAGATTTCCTGAACATTTTGAGTTATGGCTTTTTTAGTTTTACTATTTTCTTTGACTTATATATCTATTTGAGCTACTGAGTCTTCCACTTCAGAGATTCTATCTTCCATCTCTTGAACTCTGTTCGTTATGCTTGTATCTGTAGTTCCAGCTTTTTTCTTCAAGTTTTCTATTTCCATTTTTGCCTCATTTTGCGCCTTTTTTATTGCTTCTATTTCAGCTTTTATTTCCTGGCATGTTTCTTTCATAGATTTGTTCATCTCTTCCAATTTTTTGTTTGTATTTTCTTCTATTTTTTTAAGGCTTTTTTTCATATCTTCTTTGAGAGCTTCGATGAACATCAAAAAGAAATTTTGGTGTTGCTTCCTTCTGTTTCCTCTTCATTGCTCAGTTTAGGCCTTGTATTTGTAGGATCACCATTCTCTTCTGGAGTTACCATGTTGTCCTTTGTAGTATTATGTAATTTTTTGCACTGACGTTTGCCCATGGCTTCAGTGGTTCACAATTAGATAGGTCCTGGTCAGTTGTTGCACTCGGGTTTGTATGCCTCCTGTCACCTTTCTGGTCAGGGTCTGATTCTGTCTCTCAGAGACCCCTGCAGTTGTTGATTCGCTCAGTTCGAGGTTGTGGTGAGGAGCCGTGCAAATTCCCTCAGCAGTAGCTGTGGATCAGGTCAGGGACAGAGTTTACCTGCCCCTGATCCAGAGAGCGCTGGGATTCTGCAGCCAGCACTGGGTCCCGGAAGTGGAACCAGAAGCAATGTGAGCTCAACTCTCCCTCCCAGGCTGGGATATAGGTGCTGAGGCCTCTTGCCCCCTCCTGACCTCTGGGCGGGGTCTGAATCTGCCCTTCAGATACCCCTGTAGTTGGTTCGCTCAGTTCGAGGTCGTGGCGTGGCTGGGTTTCCCTCAGCAGGAGCTGTGGGTGTGGTCAGGGACAGAGTTTACCTGCCCCTGCTCCAAAGAGTGCTGGGATTCTGCAGCCAGCACTGGGTCTCCGAAGTGGAACCAGAAGCAATGGGAGCTCAACTCTCCCTCCCAGGTGCTGAGGCCTCTTGTCCCCTCCTGACCTCTTGGCGGGGTCTGAATCTGCCCTTCAGAGACCCCTGTAGTTGGTTCGCTCAGTTTGAGGTCGTGGCGTGGAGGGGTTTCCCTCAGCAGGAGCTGTGGATGTGGTCAGGGACAGAGTTTACCTGTCCCTGCTCCAGAGAGCGCTCCCCATCCCTGAATTAATGCTGAGTTAGGTGTTTCTCTGTAGGGCATGGGTTCTGAGATATCAGTCTATGCACCAGGAACATACTCTGATCCTACTGTAAGAGGCTCCACAAACTGCTCATGCTGTTTAAGAGTTATCTATCTTTGAAGGGTTTAGTTCTTTTTCATGAAGGTTCCTCAGCAAATATTTCATAATTAGTGAGCTCTCAAACCTTGAATCAGCCATCTATGTTGGTCTATTCCACATGATCCTTATCTCTTTGCTCATATAATCTCTCTTCAGCTAGACAGGGAGCTTAACATGAGACTTAGCTATGGATCTCTGCTTGCTTCTGCCTTTATCCATTGCTGGACGAAGGTTCTCTTAGTCTGATGAGTGGAGAGGATCTGTCCAGTATTCATAACTACTAAACCATTTCTCCAGATCCTTAAATGTGTCTTTTGTACCATCTTAAACACTTATAAACTTATAATTTTAAATTAGTTAGAACTGCAATAGAGTTAGCTCAAAATATACTGAGATGTCTCTTTTCAGTCTCTCTTATATGATATCCCCCTTATATATATTCTTCCATTTATTGTCATCTATGCTAATAACATAAGAAAGATACTGTGGAGAGAATCAGAGTAAACATTAGAATTTAGATATCTATCTTGCCTTGTTATTTTATTTCTTCATCTATATTTTACATAATTTTCTTCATCTTAGATTACAGAAGCCTTGGCTTTTACAAGACAAGCCTTAAAAACATCCCTCAAGTAGGAAAGCAAGATGCTCAAAATTTACTGAGTCCAAATCCTGCATGTCTATGAGGTAAATGAAGCACTAAGCAATAATTTGTAGTTGGACTCAGACCTTCCATAGCTGCCAAAAATTATCCTGGCAATATACTGGTGAAGTGGTTGTCTCTTAGCTACCATAATACTGTAAGTAACCCCACAAATCCATAGTTCACCAAGCTGCACATGAGTAGAATATATTTGGACTTCTGATGTCTTCTCTGTTTAGTGCAAAAAATATTAATTGCATATTCCTAGAAAAATTAACAACATACACAGATCTTGATTTATCTTTTTCAGCATAATATTATTATTCATTATTTGGTGATTTTACATCATGCATCCCTTCAAACTCAGTTATCAGTCCTGTCTATTTTATACTCACTCTTATGATCTCCTCATTTACAAATGTGGGTGAGTAAAGACTTATTTTCTTTAAGTGTCTGGCCACAGAGAGTTTAATTGTGCACCAGTAAGTAAATGATTAACATGAATGGACTTTCTTTATAAACAGAACTTGATTTCTATGGGTTCATAAGAAAACTGAAACATTTTGTTCATTTCCTATGTAAGAAAATGTGGTATATAGGCACTGTAGAATACTTCCCATCCAAAAGAAATAATAAAAATACATAATTAATAGAAAATGAAATGATTGATATAAATTAGTCTTCAGAAATGAAAAGAAAATTAAATTTTTTATAATCAGATTATAGATTTAAAAGTAAAATACATGGAAAAAGAGGAAGAATTAAGATCAGTAAAGAAAATTAACTAAATAAATGAAAAAAGAAGAGAATAGAAGAGGAATGAGTATGACCTACTATATCATATTCATACATGAAAATTGAAAACATTATGTATAATGACTGCATGCTGATGCAGTGTAAGGGCAAACCATATTTACATGGGCAATATTATAATCTTATATAAGAACTTTGAATGTAATAGTCCTCTATTATTTTGTTATTAATGCAAGGGAGAATCACAAATTTTATACAAAAAATATTAGGCATTCATTGTCATATTTTGTGTCTATTTATATATCCAATTTAATTAATTGATGATAAAATGTATTTGCTCCTCTAAACTGCTTATTTAATCATAAAACTGTAGATATTTTTAAAATGTGAGGGCTCCTGACTTTAGTTTATTCATTCAAAAAGCCAGAGTCTGTCACATGGCTATGAGCTTGATGCATTCCTGATATACATGACTTGTTTCAGGACAGCCGAGGCTGCATAGTATGAAAATGTCTTAAAAATAAATGAAGTAGGAAAATATTGGTATCCATAAATTTAACATGTAAGGCATTAGTACGCATGAGAGCAGGGACATTTTAATTCATTCGAATTAGGAAGACTGTTAGATATATTTTCTAGTATTTTTTATTCTAAGTATCAATATAGTGATCAGTCATACTTTTTTCTTCTTATTTTTCATATATTTGTTTATTATTTGATGCTTTTACATTATGCGTCTCATCAAACTCAGATATCAGACCTCTCAGAATCATGCCCACTCTCATACTTTTATCAATAATTATTTCAGTTCAGAAACAAATATTCTAATATTTTGTAATTTACAAATTTTCAGTATTTTTAGAAAGCTAGTAACCTACCTAAACATACATGACAATTAAAAATTGATAGGATGGTGCTAAGAACTGAGAACATTGACAAATGAGAAAGCAGTTAGTATTCTTACCTCAAAGCCTTTAAAAGAGATGATTATCCTTTTATGTTTACAAGACTCTTCCAACTTGGTCCTTCTTTACCTTTGGCTCTTATAATTCTTTGATTTGTTTCTCCATGATTATCCTTGAGTTTTGGTGAAGAATTAATATACATCTCCAATTTATAGCTAAACACTCTAAAGACATTTATTTTCTGAACTTCAACCAGTTGCAAAGAGCCACTATAGCCATCATCCACTACACAATGAAATTACTGAGCTCCCCTGTTCTAGTTTTTGGGCTAGTCTTTTACTACTAGACATAATTGAGGTTTTTTTGTGTAGATTAGAAATTTAAATTCAATTAGAAGGCAAATAATCACCTCATAATATTCATGTTACTATTGTATTTATGGGACTTTCTTACTAATATTATTATAATTCACAGTGCTCATAGTTTAGTAAGAGTGTTGCTGCTTGTCCTCCAACCCTCTACAAAGTTTCTTCTGGTGATATGAAAGCTAGCCAGTAAGGAAAACGCTTTATGGCTGGTACCAAGATAATTTCCCCCATAACCTGTATCTAATGTGCATGGTGTCTTCGGCAATAGAGACTCTGTTAGGCAATTAACAATGGTAGTAACTTGCAATGTTTGGGGATTTGCGGAAATACCATTAACTAAGATCTTGGCATGGGGATTTTATTTGAAAACTTACCATTCTGGGGTGACCATTATTCCCCCTGTAAGGTAACTGTAATTAAATTCTTATTTATTTAGTATGCTGAATTAGAGTAATAAATGGGAAATGGCATTCAGTTCTTCAGACATTTTATATTGAAGCTCCATTGCACAGATTGGGTTCATCATATTCATAAATTAACAATGTTGTCATTGTACAAAGACTCATTACATTGCAATATTTTATTTATTAATTTATACATATAAAGTTTACATGTACCTGTATAACTGAATATAAGAACTAGAACCTGGAAAGTAATTTTACCCATAGAAAATCTATTCCACTTCACCAGTCCCCTGAAAATGGGTTGGTGCTATGACTTCTTTATTTTTATTTTATTGTCATAATAAATTGTTTAATCAGAAAAAAATATACATGTTAAGTTTTTCTGGACTCATGAAGTGAGTAACAGGAGCTGCTACATCTTGAACGAAAACAAAATTATTGAGGCTAAACAATTTACACCTTACTTTTCTTTGGGGTCTTTCCAAATCCTGATGCCTCAGAGTTAGAAGCCAAGGAACTTGGCAAATGGTGATTGTCAAGATGCAGAGAAACCAGCAGAGCATTTAGTGATTTTATGAAAAAAGAAAATGAAATTTAAAGTCTAAAAATTAGAAATTGGATTTTGAGGTTGGCTTCATACAGAGAAGTAATTTGAGCATCCCAGATGTGGGAGAGAAGAAGAATATCACTCTAACACACTGTCTGGATTTTCTTTCAAGGTCTTTTCCAACTCACTTCAAATTTTGCTGTGTAATGAATGAGAAAAATCTTAATGAAAGGCATATGGAATTATTAATGGGTGTTTTGACAGTCTGGAAAGTACTTAATGGGTCTGAGAAAGTGGAATTTAAAAGTAAGACCATCAGAATGAGACAAAGCACAAAAGCTACTCAGTAGTATATATGACAGAAGCAGATTCTAGGCAGGTTAGTTCATTGTGGAATAAATTAGACTATTTTTTTCTAGGTCTAGAAGTTTCCCAGAGGAATGAGGAGAGGTTATTTGGAGGAAATACCATTATGTAAATGACTTCTATGGCTTGTGGAATAGTTTTTAACTTGATGGAAAGTATTAGTAAGTACTCTAAAGGAAGAATCAAGAGAAAATGGCTTTAGGGACTCTTTGGTTTTGTTGTTTGTTATTGGATCCCATGCAGCTTAGGTTGACCTGTAACTCACTATGTATATGACTCTGAGCTGATTGAATTGCTGATCCTCCTACTTCTGCCTCCTGCCTGTTAGTATTGCAAGTAAGGGGCACCAAATTGAGCGTTAGAAACAGTTTTATAGTGCAGAAATAGAAATTATCACATTCCCTTTATTTTATTTTTTAAAATTAATTAATTAATTTTATAGAATAAAGATTTTTTATTTATACATCCCTTTGTTCCAACTCCCTTCCCCTTGATCCCTCCTTGTCAGCTTTCAGCCTCCATCCTCCCCATCCTGCCATCACTTCTCCAGAAAGGGCAAGAGATCTCAAGGTATATCAGCTCAGCATCCACTCCAGGCAAGTCTGATTTCCTCATCCTAATATCAGAAATGGGTTAGGTGTACCTCTGGAGGTAATGGGCTCCAAGGTGCCAGTCCATGCACAGAAACAGTCTGAATCCTCCCCTTGAGGCTCCACATATTGCCAATGTCAGTGGGCAGTTGCTTAAATTTTGAGGGCCTAGTTGCTTTTTATGGTGTTTCCCAGGAGGCTGTTCTTGATTCAGTGAGCTTTCCAGAGTTCCAGCAAGCCATCACTGTGAGAATTTTCCTCATAGTCCCTATTTCCTTGTTCATATAGACTCTCATCCCCTGCTATCAGCTGGACCATGGACTCAGCCTATTGCTCAGACATGTATCCCTTTCTCTACCTCTACTCATTGTTGGATGTAAGTTCTGTGATGGCACTTAGGGTGGCTATTTATTTGATTATAGCGGAAGTTCTGTTTAGGCAACCACTTCATTATAAGTTGGAGACCTAGCCAGTAACATCCTGTGAGTTCTTAGAAGTTTCCTTAGCACCTGATCTTTTTCCAACCCCACACTTTTTTCCTCTATTAAGATCTCGGTCTCTGATTTTTCTCCCTCCTTTTTGTTCCTCTCACTCAATCATCTCCTTCTGTTGTGATTTGTTCCCACCTCTTCTTGGTTGTGGCCCCCTTATGCTTCCAATTAGCTAAGGACATCTCTATTTTCTCTTCCTAGGGGACTCGCTGGATGTCTCTCTTAAGTTCCTTCAGATCCCAAACTGTTCAGTGGTTTTTGTGGTTTGCAATTTGGGTATTTGGTTGTTTTTTTTTTTTTTTTTTTTTTTTTTTTTTTTTTTTTTTTTTTTTTTTTTTTTTTTTTTTTTTTTTTTTTTTTTTTTTTTTCTTTTTGTGAGTACATCCTCTGCTTTTCTTTCTGGGTTTGTAATACCTTGCTCAGAAGAACATTCTCCAAATCCATTCATTTGCCTGAAAGTTTTATGATGTCATTTTTTATATATATACTGCTGAGTAGTATACCAGTGGGTAGATGTACCTACCACAGTTTGTTAATCCATTCTTCAGGTAACGGGCATCAACGTTGTTTCCAGGTTTTTGCTATTACAAGTAATGCTTCTATGAACATAGATGAACTAATGCCTTTAGGGATCAAATGTGCATCTTTTGGGTATATGCACAATAGTGGTATTTCTGGATCCATGGGGTGCTTGATTCCAAGTTTTCTGAGAAACTGTCATACTGCATTCTAGAGTGGCTAAACAAGTTTACACTTCCATCAACAATGGAGGAGTGTTCCCCTTGCTTTGATTCATCTCCAGCATAGGTTGTCATCAGTGTTTTTAATCTTAGCCATTCTGAGAGGTATAAGGTGGTATCTCGAAATTGTTTTGATTTGCATTTCTCTAATGTCAAAAGATGTTGAACAATTTTTCAAGTGCCTTTCAGCCATTTGTAATATTTTTTTTCTTTGCTGAGAATTTCCTTTTTATTTATGAACCCCATTTTTTAATTCTGTTATTTCATGTTTTGGCCTCTAGTTTCTTGAATTCTTTATAGATCTTAAAGATCATTCTTCTATCATTTGTAGTTTTGGTGATAATCTTTTCCCATTCCACAGACTGTTATTTTGACTGACTGTTTTCTTGACCTTACAGAAGCTTCTCAGTATCATGAGGTCCCACTTTTTGATTGTTGTTCCTTTGAAAATTTTTCACATTCCCTTTAATACGTTATTAATAAATTAAAAGATGAGTAAGATGGAGATATTTAAAATTTTAATCTGAAGCAAAATAAAAGATATTAAGACAATTCTGGTAGATTTTTGATTATTCAAGAAAAAAATACACGAGTCATTTGGTGAAACACAGGAATTTAATAGAAACCATCTAGAACAGATTTTCCTATCTGTAGGTTTTGACTCTTTACAGGGGTATCACAAACCCAGAAAGATAAGCAGGGGATGTACTCATTCATTAGTGGTCTCTAAACAAACTAACAAGAAAAAAGCCAAGCATGCCCAAACTGCAAACCACAACCACTGAACAGCTTGGGATCAGAAACACGCTGGACTGACCCTTTGGATCCCACACCAACTATAGAACACCTGACTCACTCTTGAGGGAGGCGGGACAAAACTGGATTTGCCAGGAGGGGAGATTGATCTACACTTTATTGGATCAGTGGGACCATAGGACTGTCTGCAACCTGCCCTGGGAGGGGATGGGGAGTTGTGGAGAAAGAAAGGGTGACCTGATGTGGTGGGAGGGGGAAGCGACCTTGAATGGGGATATACAAGGATAGGAAAAAAACAATTCCAAAGGGAAAGCTGAACACAAAGTAATTTTATGTGTAGCAAATTATTTGCATTATCACCCTTGATAAGTCATGCTTATGATTTTTATTTTCTTTATAGTTATTGTTAACTTATCAGCTTTTTAAATTCAATTTACTGTTTTTCTTGATAAATACAAAATAAAAAAATTAAAATAAAAAAAAGAAAAAAAGAAGAAAATAATCATTGCACTTTTGTAAACTATAGGATTTTATAACTGATTAATAAAGAATTAAAACTATTACTTTACAATTAATTTTATTCTTTATAACATAGCTGAATTTGAATTTCTACCATAAGCAAGATAAAAGAGAAGACGTCACATAAGATACATATTTGTTTTAATTTTGCAGGGTATAAAAAATAGATGATGAAGTTCTCTAGTATTCTACCTTATATAAAATAGTTTATTATTGAATAATTTTTAAGAAAATATTGTTCTGTTTAATTTATTGTCATTATGTAATAAAATAATAAATATACAAAACTTACTTGAGTAAGCTGTTAGTTTTTAACTAGATAAAACTATAAGCCTGATTGTTCTGAAAAATATATATATTTATATATTCATATATATATATATAAATAGATAATGCTTATGAAGACAATTTTTATAGTCATGACTATTCCTACACTGACATGATAAATAATATTTTAATTGGATTTAAAATAACAATAGAGAATTTATTTCTAAAATAATAAAAATGAGAATAATATTTTACTATTCTACCATTAGTGCTTGGTAACTCTCTTCAGACAATAGATATTGAAGATAATTCAAAATTAATAGTTCTAGATATCTTTTGTTTTCAAGCCGAAATGCACTTTAATTCTATCTGTTTCTCATGTGGCCTGAAAAAAAAAGGTTGCTTCATTGTGAGATTGCTCATGTTATTTTTGTTTACTAACATGAAATTACATCACATTTTAAAATATGAGATGACATAGAAACTGAGAAAATTTTCTATGACTATTTTACATTAATGTTTGTAGTGTTTATAATTCGGCACTGCAGTTGTCAAAATTGTAAGTACATTCCCACCTTCCAGTAAAATCCCTCCCTGTATAAGTATATGGGGATGTATATTATCTTAACATTGCTCATGTTCTTATATCACTGATTGTTACTATTGGTGTTTTGAAATATTTTGTGTCTAATTTATATGAAAAAGATATTGTAGACTAGAAAATGAAAAAGAAACTTATTGTATTTACCTGAAACGTATTTAAAATTTTGATACACTGAAATTATGCAACATTCTGCACCGATTCTCTCAATGCAAATTAATCATTCTGGCAGAAGAGACAGAGATAGTATAAGAGCCTGTACTGGTATGTAATTATAAGAAAGTGTTATTTTTTCTCAAGAATAGAACAACTGCAAGTACCAATTCACAGCATTTATGACAGCATGTACAAAACATGTTCAAACCCAAACAAAACCAAAACTAAATGTGGAGGGAGAAGCTAGACATGATACCACTGTTTCAGATGCAGGGCAAACCTTACAAAGTAGCAAATAAACCAATAAAAATATTCATTATTTAATGGAATGAAATAAAATCTATTACAATTAAGTTCTGCAACTCTAAGTTCTTGTGTATTGATAAAAACTGAAACACTAAAAATAACATTACTAATGTCATTATGTTATATATACACATATTAGTCAACATTATCCATGGAAACACTGCTTGTATCTACATTTTAATCAATATTTTATTCTAAATAACAGAAGTGTTCTGGAACTTTCCTGCATAATACATTAATTTTTTATGCCATTGATATGATAGCTGTAAAATAAATATTGTAAGACATCTTTATCTTTCAGAATGTGACCAGTATTCCCAAGGGAGAAGAGGCTAAGAGGTAGAATAGAAGAATAGAGGAGGTGAGTGAAGAAGAAGAAGGAAAGGACAGGACAGGAAAAGTGGACCAAAAATATTCCTTTCTTCTAAATTTAGAAATTACAAAAAATACTCCAGTAAAAAGATGGAAACTAAAAATAGAAGGGAAAAAAAAGAAGGTAATAAAAACAAAATTCATCATAATGTGTATGTATATATATTTCAAATGAAATAATTTTTGTAAAGATGCCTTTGTATATATCATATTCTATTGGAAGCATAACATCAGAGGAATTTTGTTGAGGGAGCATTGAACTTGGCACATGGTCACTAGTAGGAGGTAGCCAACAGTGCAATGAAGCTGAGAGGACTAAAGTGACAGAAAAATAAAACAGAAGCAAAAAGAAGATTATTTTGTGTTAGTGAATCTGTAAATAGAAAGTGGCTTATGGTGAGAAATTGTGTTTTAGTGTTGAAATTTTTTGTTTCAGTGCCACAAAGGCAGAATTTCCTTTCTGTGCTGCAAATGGTAGTATTGTTACAAACTTTTATTTGGGCCTTATATCCTAGTTTAATTTCTGTCATTATCATAACCTCTTTATCTACTATAATGTCCAGTAAGAATAATTTTCTTTTCTTTGAAGCTGACTTTTATTTAGCAGTGACAGTACTCACCCCACTGTGTAATATAAATGTTTATTCTATATAAATTTTATCTCTATTTATGTATATATACATGTATCATATATGTGAACAAATGTCTGTGAAAGAAACAAGAGGGAATTGGATACTCTGAAATTAGAGTTACAGACAATTCAGATTGCTTTGTCATCTGCAACTGTGTTTTTTTTTTATCTTAGTGTTGATACACACTAAAATTTCTTATTAACTTCTAATCATTGTTTTTACCATAAGTAAAATCTGGTTTTATAAGTTCCAAAGTAAATTTTCCTGTGTACAAATTGGATCCTGCTGTCAGCACTTTTGAGATCACGGGTTAAACTTTTAACCTTCAAAATTCTTAGTTTTCCTAATGTAAACCAACAAACAATATAGTATATCTCAAACTTGATTGGAGGATTTTCTGAACCAATCTGCAAAGCATAAGCACAATATAAATTGTAATAAGTACTAAATTTTTTGTTTTTATAATTTATATTTAGTTAACATTTTCTTTTTTCATCACAGGATTTCTTTATGTAACTCATCCTGGAAGTTCTTTAACTTGCTTTGTATACCAGGCTGACCTCAAACTCACTGAGATCTGCCTGCCACTACCTCTCCAGTACTGGGATTAAAAGGCATACACCACAGTGGTGCAAAAGCAAAGCAATTACTTTGAATGTTAACATTTTTTTATCTTTACGCAAATCAGCTAAGAATTTTCTCTCAAAGAGTGAGAGTTAAATAATAAATGGAATAAGTCAGCATTTATATTCAAACCATTTGGGCAACAAGTAATTTAGGATAATTTTCTATTTTTTCTAGATACTGATACACAAAACTACAGGTAATCAGTAAAATTACCAGATCTTTTTGTCCTTGGAGACATATCAGCAAGTAATTCACCTCACTGATGCAAATATTTGATGTCATTTCCAAACATAAAATTTTAAAATTTAGGAGACTAGTGAAAACTGATAAAACCAAAATGAGGTTCCCTGACTAACTAATAATAGTTTCATATTCCACAGGCATAGAATCAGTACCAGGAAAACATCTACAGTGGAAACTGTATCTATGGTCATATATTTGCATTTACAAAACAGGGAATTTCTGTTGTTCAAACATACATGGCAGCAAAGATTCAGTTTAATTTGACTGTAATCTCATAGTATATAAGTGTTGACTAAGTTCATTTGTATAGAGTTTTTTCATGGAAAAATGTTTAAATTGCAGTAATGATGTTGGGGTGAGGAAAGCTGATCTGCCAGGAGTGGATACTGAACTAAGCCACATTGGGACTTTGGGACCTCCTGCCCTTGCTGGAGAGGAAATAATGTTCTATGGAGAAGAGAGAGTGACTAGAAAGGGTAGGAGGGAGAAGGGAGCTTGAACAAGGGTACACATGCATAAAAAGTATGATTTTATTCATAATAAACAAAAATCAAAAAAATAGCACACATTTTAAAAATCTATGGAAATGTCTCAAAATTCTGTGAGAAAAAAAATCAGTGATCTCAATTTCAATTTTGGAAATTTAAAATCTAAATCTCATGAATAGTCAAAAGAAGTATGATATGTATTTTAAATTTAAGAAAGCATTTCTAGAGGGTTTTGTTATTGTTATTAGAACAAAATTCTAAATTAATTTATTATAAATATTTGTTAATTTTTATGCCTATAAAATCCAACAACATTTTTATGAAAAAAGGTTTTTTTGAAGATAGAGTTTCTCTGTATAGCTTTGGCTGTACAGTATTGACTCTGCAGACCAGATTGGCATTTAGCTCTAGGGTTCTAGAGCTTGTCTTGAATCTGTCTTCTCAGTCCTGAGAATAAGGGCATGTGTCATCAAGACCTGGTGAAACCATAATTTGTTTGTTTGCTTGTTCGTTCTTGTTTATTTGGTTTTCTTTTTTAAAAAGTATAATGGGCCCTTCCCAAAACTATATATTTTTGTATAGAGTGAAGTTGAAATAAGATTTCACATGGAAGACATTTACTACAAAAGTGGAGAACACCCATAGTGATAATAGCTACTTCCCTAGTCTAGCAACAATTTTTAGTCACATAACTCAAAGTGTGAGGAAGGTCTGCCTTACCTTACAACACTAAAAAGATTTGCCACCTGCGTCTCGGTGCATATCTGTAAATAGCAGATTGCACCAATTATGTTAGTGTTTGGTTGCTGTGCAATAAAATAAAAGGCAGCAGAGGATGAGATTTAGAGTCAAATTCCTCTTCTAGAATTCTAAGGCTGATAAGCAGAGGGATATGAATTATTTACTGAATAGAAGCCTCAGAGAAAAGCTTGTAATCAAGCTTGGCTTTCACAAAACAAGAAACCTGTGACTAATTTCAAATAATGTTGTTTGCCTAACAAACGAGACATTTAAAGGTCAGCTTCATTGCAAAAATAAGTCTAATCTCAAGGAAACACTATCCTTATCCTTAAGCCTTCCTTAGAAGGGGCATGAGATGGAATAAAATACAGTGCAGTGTCACAGGAAGTTGAAAGCATCTATGATATTGTGTAATGACTTCAGTTAAGTGCTGTGTGATTAATGAAAAAAACACAACAGTGGAAGCTGCAGTTCAAGCAAGAACTACGGAGTCAAACTTAGAGAAATGCCAGTTTTTAGCCTAAGTTTCATTTTAGAAAGTAATAATTTATAAGCAAGTGAAATGATATTAACTTGATATCATTACCTTCTGTCTACAATTTTCTCCTAGGAAAAATAAATTGTAGCACATAGTTAATAATGGAAGTAGAAAACTTAAAATAGAGTGATCTGAGCACACGATTTTTACCACAAATAGGATACTTGTATTCTCTTTTGTTTTCATTTTCCACATTTTTAATTTAATACATAAGTACACTGTATTTATATTATTTTACCCCTTTCCCATAGCCTTTCAACTCCTTCAAACTCCTTCTGTATTTGCCAATTCATGACTTCATCTATAATCATTTTGTAGCACATAAACACACACACACACACACACACACACACACACACACACTCATACACAAACTATATACACAGTTACCTATGTAATCCATGAAGCCCAACAAAGGATGCCAGTAGGTCCATGTACTCAGAGACTGAAAATAGACAATTTATCAATGATAGTGTTGCTGATGCAACAGGGAAAAAATTAAGCAGTATAGAAACATCACATTTTATTTACTTTATACAAAGATTGTTATTACAAAAAAAATAAAATTTCATTATCTCATATTTTGGGTAAAAAGAGAAGAGAGTTAAGTTAAGTGTACGATAATAGCTGTGTGATAATGACTTTTATACTTGACAGAAATGCTTTACCAATTAAATCTGAATAAAATAATTACATATATAATGCAGCCTAATCATCATTTTTTAATTTATATTATTTTTATTTTAGAATTTTAGCACTATTATTACAATTTTCTTAGGTTTATATATATCATAAAAAATACCTACTTCTTGAAAATGTCACAGAGTTATTTTTTATTATGGATAAAGTCATATTTTTTATCCGTGAATATCCTTGTTCAAGGTCCCTTCCCTCTCCTACCCCCTCAGGTCACTCTCTCTTCTCCACATCTCTTTATCCCCTACCCAGCAAGGGCAGGAAGTACCAAGGTCAAAATATGGCTTAGTTCAGCATCCACTCCTGGCAGACCCAGTTTCCTCACCCTAACATCAATACTGGGTCTGGTGTTCCTCCTGAAGGACTGGGATCCAAGGTGCCTGTCCAAGATGTTTCAGATCCCAAGCTGTTCAGTGGTTGTAGTTGGCAGCTTGGACATGCTTTACTTTTTGCTTTTCTGTTTAAAGTCCACTAATGAGTGAGTACATCCCCTGATTATCATTCTGGGTTTGTGATATCTCGCTCAGGAGAATATTCTCCAAATCCATTCATTTGCCTACAAATCTTAGGATTCTACTTTTTCTTACTTTTAAGTAGTACCCCATTGTGTAGATGTACCACAGTTTGTTAATCCATTCTTCAGTTGAGGGGCATCTACTTATTTTTTTTTTAACTTTTTGAAAATCATTCTTTGAAATCATTGTTTTATTCAATGTAACTTGTTAAACTATGATTTTACAAAATAATCATGACTCTTTGCTTTGTTCCTTCCATGTATGTATGACAAAATTATCTAACAGAGTTACATAGTGGAATAAGAATCAATTTTGGCTCAGTTAAGAAGTAACCTGCAATGGTAGCTGGCGTAGGGGTATGTGCGGTAGTCAGGAGTCAGAGAAAGACAAATGGCTATTATCTGGCACCACATCCTCAATCCATTTTTATCCAACCTAAAACCTCAGCTCACATTCATGGTGTAGTTTGTTAGACAAACCTCTGAAACACATTCCCTAAAATATGGCTTTGATTCCATGTTGATTCTAAATATACTCAAAAAGATGAATTATTAAAAAATTTGTAAAATTGTCATGCTGTTTTATGGATATATTACACATTTAATAAAACATGAATATTAGGGAGAGAGCACCTAGCAAAAACCGAGGCAGACAGTACAGGAAATTTTTTTTAGTGTTTTTTTTTTTAATTTTTTTTATTATTATGAATAAAGAAGTCACATTTTCTATCCTTGTATATCCTTATTCAAGGTCTCTTCACCCTCCCACCACATCAGGTCATTCTCTCTTCCCCACAACTCCCATTGCCCCCCCATGCAGGCAGTCCCAAGGTCCCACAGTCCCAATATTGCTTAGTTCAGCCTCCATTCCTGGCAAATCCAGTTTTTCCCCCAAACCCAAGACTGAGTCAGGTGTTTCTCTAGGAGGAGTGGGATCCAAGGAGTCAGTCCAAGGTGTTTCTGATCCTAAGCTGTTCAGTGGTTGTGGTTTATAGCTAGGGCAAGCTTCACTTTTTTCTTGTTTGTTTGTTTGGAGCCCACTAATGAGTGACTACATCCCCTTCTTATCTTTCCGGGTTTGTGAAACCTTGCTCAGGAGGATATTCTCCAAATCCATCCATTTGCTTGCAAATTTTAGGATATCATTTTTTCTTACAGCTGAATAGTATTCCGTTGTGTAGATGTACCACAGTTTGTTAATCCATTCTTCAGTTGAGGGACATTTAGGTTGTTTCCAGGTTCTTGCTATTACAAATAATGCTGCTATGAACATAGTTGAGCTAATACCTTTGGAGTGTGACTGTGTATCTTTAAGGTATACACCCAGAAGTGGTATTGCTGGGTCCTTGGGAAGATTGATTCTCAATTTTCTGAGAAACTGCCATACTGCATTCCGAAGCGCCTGAGCAAGCTTACACTCTCACCAACAATGGAGGAGTGTTCCCCTTGATCCACATCCTCTTCAGCATAGGCTGTCATCTGTGTCTTTTATCTTAGCCAATCTAACAGGTGTTAGGTGGTATCTCAAAGTTGTTTTGATTTGCATTTCTCTGATGGCTAAAGATGATGAGTACTTTTTCAGGTGCCTTTCTTCCATTCATAATTCCTCTGCTGAGAATTCCCTTTTTAGATCTGTACCCCATTTTTTGATTGGGTGATTCAGGGTTTTTCATATCTTCTTTGAGAGCTTCGATGATCATCAAAAAGGAATTTTTGGTGATGCTTCCTTCTGTTTCCTCTTCATTGCTCAGTTCAGGTCTAGTATTTGTAGGATGGCCACTTTCTTCTGGAGTTACCTTGTTGTTCTTTGTATTATTATGTAAGTTTTTGCACTGGTGTCTGCTCATGGCTTTAGTGGTTCAAGATTACGTGGCTCCTGGTCAGTTGTGTCACTAGGGCTTGTGTGCCTCCTGTGACCTCTGAGGAAAAGGTCTGCTCAGTCACTACTTCTGCACTGTGCAGGGGACTGAATTTCAATCTTTCTCTGTTTGACCAATTAGAGGAAGGGTGGTGGCTGTGCATACTCCCTTAGCAGCAGCTTGGGTGACAGTGACAGGCAGAGTTTATCTCCGCCTGCTCCAGAGAGCTCTGGAACAAGCTCTGCAGACAGCACCTGGTTCTGGTTCCGACATGAGCTCAAGTCTCCTCTCTGTGACAGGGATACAGGTGCTGGGGCCTGCTGACCCCTCCTCACTGTGGGGTCTGAGTCTGTCCTACTGGGACCCCAGTCCTTATCTGATTGCTCAGTTGGAGGTGGGTAGCCCTGGGAATTCCCTTAGCAGCAGCTTGGGTGACCATGACAGGCAGAGTTTATCTCTGCCTGCTCCAGAGAGCTCTGGGACACGCTCTGCAGACATCACCTGGTCCCGGAACCCAATTATTTTCTTCTTAATTTCATGTTTTAACAATCTATGAAGTAATGTTTTGGGGGACTTTTCAGTAAAAAGCAATTATTATTGTTTACATACTATATAGTTTAAATGAATTAATAGTAAAATTCAATCAGTTTCACATATAAAATTGATTCTTAAAATGAACAGCGTTGTTTAGTTCTTACACATTTATCTTCTATTCATTTATTTTTCTTCTCTTAAAAATGTAAATAAGGTTGACTTTTATATTTAAATAATCAGCATTTGATTGTATCTTTTAATATTTTTAGCATTTTTCTTATTATATATAGTGAATATATAAAAATTAACTGACACTTTCTGCCATTATGTCTTCATCTTCTGACAGAAACAGTAAAATAAAAAACAAATAGTTATTCAAGACTGTTGAATGAAATAATAGATTTAAACAGAATGAACCAATATAAATTATTTAATAAGTATTAGAAAATATTTTTTTATTTCAAAAATTTTCCTAAGTACAATGTTCTTCTGATAGGAAGGCTTACAGCTTATTCCTCCTTTTTTGATAGTGAAGTAGTTTCTGTGTGTTAATGACGTTCATACTCATGTATTCACTTTACATCTACCAAACACTTATTAAGTACTAGCTTCTAGGTACTGAAATATCAGAGATGTATGTGTTTGTGCTCACTGTGAAGACATATCTAGGCATGTCTGAGAAACTGATGACATAAATTTAATTCACATTAATTTGCATGATCAAAAAAATCCAAATGAAAAACTTATAAGAAGCATCCTGGGGTGCTTAATCATGCTACCTTGATTTGAATGTGACTTACTGTTAGAAAGAAAATGATAGTTTCACGTAGAGAGAAGGAAATAGAACACAGGTTTCTGAGTGTAAAATTAGTGGTATGTAGAATGCATAAAAGAAGATATTTAGCACAATATGCTAGGGTTGTGAAGGTACTTATGTGAAATTTATGTGAAATGACAGATTTTATCTGAACTTCTCATAAAGACAACAACAAAGAGACATAGGAGAAGATGAGTGCTTTAATTTGCAGCACTGTGCAACATTTTTGTTTTTCCTAAATCTATAAAACTATACCATGTTGTAGAGTTTAAATGTGAACAAAAAAATGGATCATAGCAATAACTATGAGCTTCTTATGTATGCATGCTAACTAACTTAGTCTCATTCCTTAGCAAAAATCATAATATTAAAATATGTTAATTTGTGCCCGTATCATATGTAGACTTATATAATTGCTTTGATAAAATATAATTGATATACCAAGTAACAAATTCAAGACAGGAACCAAGACAAACATCTGTGTAGCATGGATTTGTACAAATTTTGCATTTGGTATCAAATTAAATAACCGTCTGATGTTTCAATTTGATACAGTAGATGTTTTTGTTTTATAAGATCAGAAATTATATTATCTCTGGAAATGCCATAAGACTGGAGTACAAGAGAAAATATTTGTTACTTATTTAGTAAGCTGTCAGTCGAATGGCTGTCATACTTTAGAACAAATTTCATGACATAATGACAGGTATAAGCCTACATTACCAGTAGTTACAACATAGGCTGGCACTAAAAATATTCTGGGAATGCAGAAACTGGCACAAAAGGGCAGAGCCTGAGCAATGTAAGCTACAGTGTTGGTATCCAAGAGCATCAGCAGGAATCTACTATCATGTCATAGATATAGTAAGGCTTGTGAAAAAAGTACAAGGACATAGACACACACACACACACACACAAACACAAAAATCGCAAAACAAACAAACAAGCAAACAAACAAACAAAAAACAACTTAAATCTCATGATGACTCCAGTGAGACAGCAGGGTTAGTAAACCTCAGCACAACATACATTAAGTTTCTCAGTACTTGTGGGATTATTTTAGAAGCAGAATAGGATCTATTTAATATCATTAAGTTTTTGATTATGATGCAGAATATTTATATCTTTTATGGAGCCTTGAGAAAACTTACATTTCACAAAGTCTTTTAGTACCTTTGCCCTAAAGCAAATAAACAAAAATCAATGGTAAATAAGACTTATATTTGAATGTTTTACAGAAGTATGGGTCTATAATTTTGTTATACCCATGGGTGAGATGTAAGGAAATACAAAATTATATGATGGACCCTTTTTTCAGCAATTCACTTTGACTCAAATACCTTTCTGGAATATTGTATTCATTTCTATGAATACTAGTTTAGCATTTATGGTGTATTAATTAAATCAAATTTTATTTCATAAGCTCATATCCCTTCTAGATCCTATCTATGTATTTTCTATTTATCTTCATAGCATCTATTTTTGAAAATATCCATTTTTACTGAATTGGCAACAATAGACTCGACAGCTCTAGAGCAAATGTAGTGTTTTTTTTTTCACAAGTTTTTTGTTATTTACATAGAGATTTGTTTTTTTGTGTTTTAGTTAATGTATTTTCATTTACTAAATATTTTTTAATGACTGATTTTGATCTTATAGCAGCAGTATAAAGCTCAAGTGTGAATGGAGTCTCTCTCATCCTATTTGCCACATAAAGCTTATGGCAGCCTTCTTTATTTCATTACCACTTAGATGGCATTTGGGTACTAATCTCAGGGTACACAATAGCAAAGATATTCTAATTATAGAATGAATACAAGAAGAGTATGAAGCTGAAAAGCAAATTTATCAACCTTTTCTGGTTTGCAGGTTAAAGTGAGAAGTCAATATCTTCAGTGACTCATGATTTAATTTCAACTAGGGACATATTCAAGGTGCCATGGGTTTAACCACTGTTTATGTATCCACTAATACAGAAATCATACATACATTGTTTATAGGCTAAAACTAAAAAAATATATTTATCACAGAAGTAAATTTCTAAATCCTAAGATAGAAATAATACAAACTCTCTGCATTAGGAGAATATTATATAAATGACTTCATAACACATTTTCTATTATAAACAAACACATATTGAAAGTCTAATAAATCAGCTAATTAGAGTTTTCTGAAACTGGTAATGAACACATTTTTAAAAGTATCTTTTTACATTTTAATTACCTTTTATGTGTTAATTTCATATGCATGTGTAATCTTAAGCATATTTTACTAATTTTAATTACATCTATAATTTCTTGCATGTGTGTGAGGTGTGCCTGTACATCATCCATGGATGTATAGGTAAAGTGGAAACTTGTGAATTGTCCTCTATTCTACCATGTACCCAGGTGACCAATCACACTTTGTTGTTGTCATTCATGGTGGCAATTCCTCATTGCCTGTTTTGTACTATCCTGCTGAACACAAACATTAATAGTAAGAATCAACTATTGTTAACCAAGTATAACTAGACAAATCATAGTAGCTACAAGCTTTCTGTGAGTGGTTTCGAGGAAAGGATGTTTAACTGGTGTGATCCAGTTTGGTTGATGAAAACTCACTGACATTTGATATTAGTAAATTTTCATGTAGATAAAAATATTACACTTAGAGTTTATAGTGCATGATGTTGTATTTTTCATATTAATATTTTCTTAAAGATTTATTTTAGTTTAGCTTATAAGTTTTAGTGTATTTCACATAAAATTATTATGTATGTGTAGCACCCTGCATTATTCATGGGGCCAGAAGAGGGAGTCCAGTTTCTCGGAAATATAGTTACATCTGCCTTTGGATGCTGCTAAGTGAACATGTGTTCTCTGCAATTGTAGCAGCAAGCTCTACATCTTTTTATGCCGTGCTCTGTTTCTCTTTTTCAACCACATTGTTTCAGTTTGGAAATGATACAGCCACCTACATTATTTTCTATAATAAACTTTGCCTGCCAATTACTAGCAATGGAAGCACACAGTAGATTACAGCAGAGACAGGTAATTCACAAAGTATTGGAATAAGCTGGTGATTGTTACAATCAGAGGTGACACTAGACACAAACTCAACACAGTGTGCTTTTATCAACTGTAGCTGAGCCTAACCTGGCATGGGGAGCTTTAGATTTTATTTCTTATGTCTCATGTATGTTAGAGAAAAGAGAAGTTTTATTATTGTATGGGTTTTTCTTTTAGCTATCCTTGAATGTTTTGCTTTTTTATATAAAGTTCGATATTGATTTTCAAAAAAGAAAAAACATGAAAAATCCAGAATAAATGGATAAATTTCTATGCACAAATGACTTACTAAAATTACATCCAGACAATGTAAGCAGTCGAAATAATACCACCAGAAGCAACAAGCTCAAAGAAGTAACAGCAATCCTAGGACCAGGTTAATTCATTCATTATGAAGTACTAATAACCCTTTAAAGGAGACTTATCACTTGTATTCCATTAATTGTTATGCAGACCAGAAAGGGAACACTACCAGATTCACTCTGTGCCGCCCAAATCAGTCCAACATCAAAAGCATGGAAGGACACAAGCACACACAAAATCCTGCAGCAACAAAACTTCATAATTTCATTGATGAATGTAAAGGCAAAAATTTTCAGGAAAAATCCTAAATTTTAGTTGAAGAATATCATCACTAAGTTTGTTTATTTCCAGGAATGCAAAAAACATTCAATATTTTCAAACCAATAAATATAATATCATATATTATGGTGATATATTTTGTACTTAATAAAGTTTGCCTGAAAAATCAAAAAACATACACACACACACACACACACACATACACACACACAGATATATATCCAATGAAGGCTTTTTGAATGTACTAAGACATTACAAGAACAAAATATCCATATATTTTATACTCTGTTTCAAGTGTACTAGGAGAGAAATATCAATTTTAAACTTATATGTGACTAGCAATTGTAAATTACCTTTATTTGCAATTTTTGTGTTTAAAATATTGATTCTCTTTTCATCAGTGATTCTTAAATCAGTCTTTTGCACATTGAAACTCAATTCAGTGATAAAGATCACTCAACCATAAACAGAAGATAAAAATTATGAAATAAAATGATTATCTTTAATTTTAAGCTTATTAATCTAAATCTTAAAAAGAATAAATGTTTGACTTGACGTTAATCAACACTCAGTCTTTTGATACAAGAGTAATCTACTCAGGTTTAACACAAGATGTAATTCTTTTGTGGTTCTTGAAAATTCTGTATTTCTCTGCTGAGCTTCCTGATGCTGCCACGTTTATTACTGCACCTGATGTTTCTCCATAGTGTTCTTTTATAAAAAAAAATTTTATAATCCTGTCTAAAGAATAAAATCAAGTATTTTCTGTTACAGGAAAAATAAAATTAATTTAGTGAAAACTAGGGACTGTTGTGGTAAAATATCAGAAAATAAGATTGTATATAATATTAACAGGAAAAAATTAAGTAATGAATAAAAAATTGTTTTCTGTGTTACTGGAAAGAACACTATTCAAAGTATGCAGATAACATTAAATAGTGGCAAAACATTGTAATAAAAAGTGAATGATTAATAATATAAAGCTAAAACTTGAG
Source organism: Sigmodon hispidus (assembly GCA_004025045.1). NCBI lineage: Eukaryota > Metazoa > Chordata > Mammalia > Rodentia > Cricetidae > Sigmodon > Sigmodon hispidus. Next base: position 58,034 of record PVIH01009641.1, on the reverse strand, counting down.
TATAGTATGATTATAAATAAGTTAGAATATAGAAAGTATCATTTTAACGAAGGCAGAGTCAGCTAACATATGTAAATGTGATTAATCTGTTTGGATCTACATTTACATATAGTATCAGTATACTGAAAAAAACTATTTCATATAGCCTTCAGTGAATGGGATAAACACTAAAAAAGTAGAAAAGAAAACTGAATTATTTACAAAGTGATACAAGAGTCAAAGTAATCTTTTACAGATTATTATTATTTTCTTTTTGCAGAGATTAACTGCAGGATTAACAAATGGGTACCAGATTCAGAAGACAGGCAAATAATAATAAATCTAAGGCTTTTGAAAATTTAAACTCACAAAGTAAAAGGATAATTAGGCCTTTAACAGCAAGGTCAGAACTCCTGAAAGATTGAATTTGTTAGACAATTAATATATAATCTTATAACTGTGGTGCTAACTGGGTAAAAAAGGTTACATCTAGAAGTTTAAGAAAAAAAGTAAAAATTTCAAATATTAGGTCTATGGAAGACAAAGTCACATAAAAAAAGATTGTAAACAAAATATTCCCAGAAACAATGTTCTTGTTAGTTAGAAATAATCTCAAGAGAAAATCCTTATCTCATGGAGTATGCAGAAGGTGTAACAAAGGAAGAAACTGGAATAATGAGTGTATATCCACAAGGGATTAACAAGGTAACATTTTAACTTTGAGAAACATGTAGCCTCTTTCAAAAGCCTCAATATTAAATCCAGGTTAGTTTTACCCAGACATCATAGAGGAAATACCTTCCCAGAGCAACTAAAAAACTAAGACTAATTTAAAATAACATATTGCCCTGAACAATAGGAAAGCTACTGAAAGAAAAAAAATCAAAAAAATTGGACAAATGAAAAAGGGCCAATTTTGAAGATACTAACAAACAATGTCATTGAATGTTTGGTCTACACAGGGACAAATGTAACAATATACCATAAGCTTGGCACACAAATAGACCCCTTCAGGAGGTAAAAGTTCAATTTTGGGAATTGGCTCATTATGCCAGATAAAACAGAGAACAAAATGGCTTGATTGAACAGGACAAGAAAAAAAAAAGACAAAAACTAGAACCATATATGGCAAAAAATGCTATGAACTTGTAGGGACAAATGAATTGCAACAATGGAATACACAGATTATCAATCCTCTAATCCCAGAAACAAACCATAAACTCACATGTTTCTAAAAAAAATATTAGAAGTCATTTTGACAGTCACCAAATATTTTGGTTTTACCAAAAAAGTACCAGGCACAATAGCTACTGATGTTTCAAAGTGGCCTACAGAACTACATTTAAAATTAGTAACAGATAAGTCAATAAGGGATTCAGCAATGGACTTTAACAAAAGAGAAATTATAAAACTTAAAACACCCAGTACAGGAAGAGTTAAATGTTCAGCATATTGAAGAGTTAACCTTCCCTTATAATTCTCCTATATTTGTAATCAAAAAGAAATCTGAAAAATGAAGAATGGTAACATAACTAAGAGAGAGATAAACAAGGTGATTCAGCCAATAGGCTCTCTGCTGCCTAAAATATCGAGTTCCTTTGCCTTCTCTGTTACCTAAAGATTTTCCTCCTATAATTACTTACTTAAAATACTTTTTCTTTATGAAACCTTTACAATAACAGGAAAGGGGAAAATGTGTCTATACTGATCCCACCTAAAATAATTCTTTGCCTGTAAAAAGATATCAATAGAAGTTTCTCCCAAAGGGAATGTTAAATTAGCCCCACTATGTGTCAATATTTTGTACAACAGCCTTTAGAAATGATAAATAAGCAATTCCCACTATCTATCATTTACCACTGCATGGCTGATATAATATTGACTGACTCTCAAATATAAACACATTAGAATGTTTGAAGAAGTTTAAAAAAACATTCTGCTTGTGGATTATGAATTGTTTCTAAGAAAATTAATAATTTTCAAAAACTTCTAGAAGACATTTCCAATTTATGGACTATAATTGAGATAAAAAATTATAAAGGGAATAATTAGTTTAAAAATCTTAAATGGTGACAAGAACTTAAATAGTCAAAAAACATTGTCAGTTAAAGCTGAGAAAAATTGGCTTTGTGGAAAAGACATTACAAGATTTACAGGTGAATCATGGGGATTTAGACTTTAATAGCATGCTGCTTATTTTACCTTGTAAGCATTGTCCTGTAGAAATTGTATGGCAAAGAAAAATATTATATTGTAATGAATATTTCTACCATATAAACTGAATAAAAAATGAAGATATATTTTGAAAATATTTTTAATTAATTTGCAAAGAAAATTTTAAAATGAAGACTTTTTCAATTAACAGAAATGGTTGTTGTAGTGGGAATGGTCTATCTGTATGCTGTAAATAAAGGAAATGTTTGAGCAATTTCTAACTATGTTTATAATAGTCATAATATTAGTCATAATGTATACATAAGGTGTTTTGTATAACTGTTTTGATATTTTGTAGAATAGTATGTAGTCAGGATACTGTTGTCACTCTGTACAATACATGTACCCTGGCTAATGTTTATAAGATCATCATACTTGAAGTCCTTATTAAGAAACTGTATATACTCATTTATAGATTGCCTATTTTTTCCATGTAAGTTTCAGTCTTTCAGTTGATTGGAATTGCAGATCACTGCTACTTAGGTTTGTCATGTAATGGTCATGCTACTCAGTTTTCCAAGAAACATGCTAGAACATATCAGATAGACAGGCATCTTCAGACATTTTATAGAGAATATGGGAGTTAATATTTTGTTAACTGGATTTCAGCTCTGAGAGATAATACAGCTCCTGGCATCAGTGTTCCTTTCCTGAGGTAGTTTTGGACATCATGGACATATCACAAAGAATATGTCTTCTTTGGCAGATAATGGTATGATAGTTAAAGGACTGCACTTGCCCTGACTGCTGTGAACATGTACATTGTCCTATCTGGAGGAGCAGAATGAAGACTAGAGACTGCCGAAGCCTGCCTGGACAGGATAAGGTGGTCTCTCCCCAAAATCCCCTGCTTCTAAAGAGATTTGACAGACATCCTAGGCCTGTAGCCAGAAAGATGAATGCTCCAACTGTACAGAGAAGCCGTGAGTGATTGTCCAGGTAGCTAACTGTTATTGTCCTCTCCTAAATCTTGGAAGTTACTCTTTTATGCTTCCAACCTTCAAGTAATATATTTCTCCTCTCAGGGCTTGATGGTGTTGAAGGTTAGATAGCTAAGGTTACTATCATTTTGTATTTCAACAGAGTGTTTAATATTGGATTCTTATTCTAGATACACAGTATTGAAGTAATACCTGTACATTAACTCTTATCTATATTCTAGACATTTAAGATACATCCTGTATTTGTGTTTGTTAGTCATAGTGTTATCTTACTTATGTTAGTGCCTTTCCCTCCCTTAGATACTATCTGGTGATTATCCATATACTATACAGTCATATATTTAGTTTAGAACTTTCTTAGTTAGACAAAAGGGGGTGATGTAATAGAATGGTTAGTGACCTCAGAAGATCTAACCCCAGATGGGATGTGGCCAGGGATCAGTAGAGACCTGGGAACACTGAACTTTCAGTCCTGTTTTGTTCATGATTTCTCTGGGAGAAGGCTGAACGTCCAGCACAGAAGTTCTGAATCTCCTAGAATCCCATTTTTTTCTTTGAGTTCTTGCTCAACACACTAATAAATGTTCATCCTTGTGTGATATATTATATTTGAATAATTCTCGTGATATTTGGAACCCAACATAGGGCCTGAACACCTACATAAAGCCTGGGAATATTTCAAAAGCATTCTAGAGCACAGAAAGAGTGCTAGAAGTGACTTTCCAAATTGTATTTCCAAATTGTGTCTTGGTACAGAGACACTGAAGTGTGTCAGTCTTGTATTTAAAAATGGTGGGTCTTGGGGGCTGGAGAGATGGCTCAGAGGTTAAGAGCACTGACTGTTCTTCCAGAGGTCCTGAGTTCAATTCCCAGCAAAACCACATGGTGGCTCACAACCATCTATGATGAGGTCTGGCGCCCTCTTCTGTAAAACTGTATGCATAATAAATAAATAAATCAAAAAAAATTTAAAAATGGTGGGTCTTAACCCTAACCCTAACCACAATTAATTAAAATTGAATTTCAACAACAAAAACAAAAGTGAGTCTACAACTCAAGGAAACTGAACAACTCTTTATTGAATTACCAAAGGGTCAAAAAATGAAGAAATTAAAGACTTCACAGAATTCAATAAAAACTATTGTAATATATACCCAAATTTATAGCACACAATAATAATTGTGCTAAGAGGAAATTCCATAACACTAAATAATACATAATTTAATTAGAGAATTCTAATAATAGTGAATTAACAGTACGTAGGAATCCTCTAGAGCAAAAATAACTAGACACATTTAAAGAAGAATAAATGGGCCCATCAGTTCCGGTTCCACTTCCAGGACTCGGTGCTGTCTGCACAGAAAGTCCCAGTGCACTCTGTAGCAGGCGCAGATAAAGTCTGCCTGTCATGTTCCCCCCAGCTGCTGCTGAGGGAATTTGAACGACTACCAACCTCAACCTCCACCTCCAACTGAGTGAACAGATAACAACTGGAGTCCCTGAAGGACAGAATCAGACCCTGCCCAGAGAGGTGACAGGAGGCACACAAACCTGAGTGCCAAAACTGACCAGGAGCCACCTAATCATGAACCACTGAAGCCATGGGCAAACTTCAGTGCAAAAACTTACATAATAATACAAAGAACAACAAGATAACTCCAGAAGAAAGTGGCAATCTTATAAGTCTAATACCTGAACTGAGCAATGAAGAGAAAACAGAGGGAAGAAACACCAAAAATTCCTCTTTGATGATCATCGAAGCTCTCAAAGAAGATATGAATAATACCCTTAAAGAAATAGAAGAAAATACAAACAAAAAATTGGAAGAGATGAACAAATCTATGAAAGAAACATGCCAGGAACTAAAAGCTGAAAAAGAAGCAATAAAAAAGGCACAAAATGAGGCAAAGATGGAAATAGAAAATCTGAAGAAAAAAGCTGGAACCACAGATACAAGCATAACAAACAGAGTTCAAGAGATGGAAGATATAATCTCTGAAGTGGAAGACTCAGTAGCTCAAATAGATATATCAGTCAAAGAAAATAGTAAAACTAAAACAGCCATAAATCAAAATATTCAGGAAATCTGGGACACCATGAAAAGACCTAATTTGAGAATAATAGGAATAGAAGAAGGAGAAGAATACCAGCTCAAAGGCACAGATCATGTTTTCAATAAAATCATAGAAGAAAACTTCCCTAACCTGAAGAAGGAAATGCCTATGAAGATACAAGAAGCTTACAGAACATCAAATAGATATGACCCCCCCAAAAAGTCAGCGCGCCACATTATAATCAAGCCACAAAACATACAGAACAAAGAAAAAAATTTAAGAGTTACAAAAGAAAAGGGCCAGCTCACATACAATGGCAGACCCATCAAAATAACGCCTGACTGTTCAATGGAAAAGATGAAAGCTAGAAGGGCTTGGTCAGAAGTTATACAGATGCTAAAACAGCATGGCTGCCAAACTAGAATACTATGCCCTGTAAAATTATCAATCACCATAGATGGAGTAAACAAGGTATTTCAGGACAAAGTCAGACTGAAGAATATCTATCTACCAATCCAGAACTACAGAGAGTATTAGAGGGAAAACTCTAACATAAGGACCCCAGATACACCCACGAAATCAGAAACAATCAATAATTCCACAGAAGAATACCCCAGAGAAAGGAAATACAAAAAAGTTACCACCAAAAATGGCAGGAAATATGAATCAATTGTCACTAATTTCCCTTAATATCAATGGTCTGAACTTTCCTATAAAACGTCACACAGTAACAAGATGGATACAAAACAGAAGCCATCCTTCTGTTGCCTACAAGAAACACACCTCAACCACAAAGACAGACACAGGATTAGAATAAAGGGTTGGGAAAAGACTTTCCAGTCAAATGGTCCTAAGAAACAAGTGGGGTTGCAATCCTAATATCTAACAAAGTAGACTTTAAGCTAAAAGCAATTAAAAGGGACCAAGATGGTCACTACTTATTCATCACAGGAAAAATTGGTCAAGAGGAGATTTCAATCTTAAATATTTATGCCCCTATATAAGGGCACATACTTATGTAAAAGAAATACTGATAAAGCTCGAATCTCACATCAATTCCTTCACCCTAATAATGGGAGACTTCAATACCGCACTTTCAACCCTGGATAGATCAACCAGACAGAGACACAACAGAGAAATAATGAGTCTAAAAGAGGTTATGATGTAAATGGATTTAATAGATATTTACAGAAGCTTCCACCCAAATGCAAAGGAATATACATATTTCTCAGCTCCACATGGTACTTTCTCCAAAATTGACCACATAATTGGTCATAAAGCAAATATCAACAGGTACAAAAATTGGAAATAATCCCTTGTAACATATCAGACTACCAGGGCCTAAAGTTAGATCTCAACAACATCAAAACCCAAAGAAAGCATACTAACCCATGGAAACTAAACATCACTCAGCTGAACCATCTCTGGGTCAAGGAAGAAATAAAGAAAGAAATCAAAGTCTTCCTAGAATTTAATGAAAATGAATCACAACTTATCCAAACTTGTGGGACCCAATGAAAGCAGTCTTAAGAGGAAAATTCAGAGTGCTAGATGCCTATATGAAAAACCTAGAGAAATCCCACACTAGAGACCTAACAGTTCAGCTGAAAGCCTTAGAACAATTAGAAGGAAACTCACCTAGAAGGAGTAGACAGCAGGAAATAATCAAACTTAGAGCTGAAATCAACACAATTTAAACAAAAAGAACAATACCATGGATCAATGAATCTAAGTGTTGGTTATTTGAGAAAGTCAACAAGATAGATAAGCCCTTAGCCAAACTAATCAAAAAACAGAGAGAGAGTGTTCAAATCAACAAAACCAGAAATGAAAAGGGGGAGATAACAACAGGCCCCCAGGATATACAGAGAATTATCAGATCATATTTTTGAAAATCTGTATTCCACAAAAATGAAAAACCCAGAAGAAATGGATAGCTTTCTGGAAAGATACGACCTACCAAAATTAATTCAAGATCAGATTAATTACCTAAACAGGCCTATAACCCTTAAGGAAATTGAAGCTGTCATTAAAAGCCTCCCCCAAAATAAAAGCCCTGGTCCACATGGTTTCAGTGCTGAATTCTCCAAGACATTAAAAGAAGAATTACTGCCGTTATTCCTCAAACTATTTCACACAGTAAAAACTGAAGGAATATTGCCAAATTCCTTTTATGAGGCCACAATTACCCTAATACCTAAGATAGTCAAAGACACAACAAAGAAGGAGAATTACAGACCGATTTCCCTCATGAATATTGAAGCAAAAATACTCAACAAAATTTTGGTAAAACGTATAGAGCAATGTATAAAAGATATCATCCACCACGACCAAGTAGGCTTCATCCAAGAAATGCAGGGCTGCTTTAACATACAAAAAACTGTAAATGTTATCCATCATATAAACAAACTAAAGGAAGAAAAACACATGATCATATCCGTAGATGCGGAAAAAGCCTTTGATAAAATCCAACAGTCCTTTATGATTAAAGCCCTGGAAAGAACAGGAATACAGGGAGAATACATAAATATAATAAAGGCAATTTACAAGAAGCCGACAGCCAGTACCAAACTTAATGGAGAAAAACTCAAAGCAATTCCACTAAAATCAGGAACTAGATTAGGATGTCCTCTCTCCCCTTATCTATTCAATATAGTTCTTGAAGTATTAACTAAAGCAATAAGGGAACAAAAAGACATTAAGGGGATACAAATTGGAAAAGAGGAAGTGAAACTATCTCTATTTGCAGATGATATGATTGTATACATAAGTGACCCACAAAATTCTTCCTAGGAATTGCTACAGCTGATAAACAACTTCATCAAGGTAGCAGGATACAAGATTAACTCAAAGAAATCAGTAGCCATTCTATACACTAAAGATAAAAGAGGTGAAAAAGAAATAAGCGAAACATTGCCCTTATTAATAGCTGCAAATAATATTAAATACCTTGGAGTTACTATAACCAAAGAAGTAACAGAACTATTTGACAAAAATTTTAAATCGTTGAAGAAAGAAATTGAAGAGGATATCAGAAAATGGAAAGCTCTCCCGTGTTCCTGGATTGGTAGGATCAACATAGTAAAAATGGCAATTCTACCAATGGCAATCTACAGATTCAATGCACTGCCCATCAAAATCCCAACGCAATATTTTTTGGACCTTGAAAGAACATACTCAAGTTCATTTGGAATAACAGGAAAGCCAAGATTGCCAAAACCATTTTACTCAACAAAAGAACCTCAGGAAGTATCACCATCCCTGACTTCAAGTTATACTATAGAGCTACAGTAATAAAAACAGCCTGGTAATGGCATAAAAACAGACTTGTGGACCAATGGAATAGAACTGAGGACCCAGACATTAACCCAAAAACCTATGAACACCTGATCTTTGACAAAGAGGCCCAAAACATTCAATGGAGAAAAGATAGTATATTTGACAAATGGTGTTGGCATAGCTGGATGGCAGTGTGCAGAAAAATACAAATAGATCCGAGCCTGTCACCCTGCACCAAACTCAAATCCAAATGGATCAAAGACTTCAACTTAAACCCAGCCACTTTGAACTTGATATAAAAGAAAGTGGGAAATACACCTCTACGAATTGGCACAGGCCACCACTTCCTAAATAAAACACCAGTGGCACAGACACTAAGCCCAAAAATCAATAAGTGGGATCTCCTGAAGCTAGGAAGCTTCTGGAAAGCCAAGGACACTGTCAATAGGACAAAACAACAGCGTACAGAATGGGAAAAGGTTTTAACCAACCCTCCAAGTGATAGAGGACTGATCTCTAAGATTTATAAAGAGCTCAAGAATCTAGAGCCCAAAACCTTAAATAACCCAATCAAAAAATGGGATTCAGATCTAAAAAGGTAATTCTCATCAAAGGAACTACGAATGGCTGAAAGGCACCTGAAAAAGTGCTCTTCATCTTTAGCCATCAGAGAAATGCAAATCAAAACAACTTTGAGATACCACCTAACACCTGTTAGATTGGCTAAGATAAAAGGCACAGATGACAGCCTATGTTGGAGAGGATGTGGATCAAGGAGAACACTTCTCCATTATTGGTGGGAGTGTAAGTTTGTTCAGTCACTTTGGAATGCAATATGGTGGTTTCTCAGAAAATTGAGAACCAATCTCCCCAAGGACCCAACAATACCACTTCTGGTTGTATACCCTAAAGTTACACAGTCTCACTCCAAAGGTATTAGCTCAACTATGTTCATAGCAGCATTATTTGTAGTAGCAAGAACCTGGAAACAACTTAGATGTCTCTCAACTGAAGAATGGAGTAACAAACTGTGGTACATCTACACAATGGAATACTACTCAGCAGTAAGAAAAAATGATATCCTAAAATTTGCAGGCAAATGGATGGATTTGGAGAATATCCTCCTGAGTGAGGTATCACAATTCCAGAAAGATAAGCAGGGGATGTACTCACTCATTAGTGGTCCCTAAACAAACAAACAAGAAAAAAAGCCAAGCATACCCAAGCTGCAAACCACAACCACTGAACAGCTTGGGATCAGAAACTCCTTGGACTGACCCTTCAGATCCCACTCTACCTATAGGAACACCTGACTCACTCTTGAGGGAGGGGGGGCAAAACTGGATTTCCCAGGAGGGCAAACTGAACTAAGCTTTATTGGATAGTGGGAACATGGGACTGTCTGCAGCCTGCCCAGGGAGGGGATGGGGAGTTGTGGAGAAGAAAAAGTGACCTGATGTCTTTGAGGGGGAAGGGACCTGGAATAAGAATATACAGGGATGGAAAAAAAATTCCGAGGGAAAGCTGAACACAAAGTAAATATATGTGTAGAAATCTTAAAAAAAAATAAGAAGAATAAATGGCAGGAAATAATTAAACTTAGAACTAAAATTGATAAAATTAAAGAAAGGACAATAAAACCATACATAGAGTTGATCCTTTGAGCAAATTAGCAAGATTGACAATACCTTACCCATATTAAAAATAAGACAAATACATAATATTTAAATGAACATATCAGAAATAAAAAGTGGGACATAACAACAGACACTGAGGAAATGCAAAAAAGTCATTGGGTAATACTTCAAAAACCTGTACTCCACATATTGGAAAATCTAAAATAAATGGCTAATATTCTTGACAGGCAATACTTAACAAAATTAAGTGAAGATAAAAATCTTGCTAAAGCACAACAACAACAATTAAATTACACCTGAAATATATTAAGGCAATATAAATAATATATTAAATATAAGGTTTGGAAAGGAGAAAGATATTGTAGTCTTATTCAAAAATGATATGATATTCTATTTAAGTGACCACAAATTCTATCCCTGAAGTTGTATAGCCAATAAACACCTTTAATGAAGTTGCTGGATCTAAGAATAACTAAATAATAAATAAATAAATAAACAAATAAGTAAATAAATAAATCAGTAGCCCTGTTATATATAAACAATAAACTAACAAAAGAAATGGAACACTTCACAACCATCACAGATAATATAAAATATTTTGTTTTAACACTAACCAAGGAAATGAAAGACCTATATAATACGACATTCAAATCTTTAATGAAAGAAATTGGAGAAGATATCAGAAGAAGGAAGTAGCTTTCATTATTATGAATCAATAAAGTTAATGTAGCAAAATATGCCATCTTACAAAATCAATATACAGAGTCAATGCAATTTTCTACAAATTCATAATGTTAATTCCTTAAAGACCTTAAAAGTACAATGCTCAACATTATATAGATATGTATATATATATAAACATTATAGCAAAATCAATTGGTACAATAAAATAAATTCTAGGGTTTTTATCAACACATATTTCAAGCTCTACAAGTCTATAGTAACAAAAAAATTCATGCCATTGACATAAAATCAGACACCTGAATCAATAAAATCTAATTGAAGACCCAGTTGAAAACCTGCACACCCATGAACATTTAATTATTGACAATGGAGCCAGAATTATAGAATAAATCTCCAACAAATTTTGTAGGTCTGACTGGCTATATAACTGGAAATCTGCATATAGAGGAATGAAAATGGACCCACATATATTGGCCTGGACAAGACTCAAATAAATGTATGAAAACATTAACACAAATTTAGTCTTACCAAACCTGGTAGAAGATAATGAGGGATATAATCTTAAATGTATTATCACAAGAGATAACTTCCTAAGAAGAGCACTAGTTTAGACACTAAAATCTACAATTAGTACATGATACCTCATAAAAATAAGAAACTAGCATAAGACGAAAGACTCCATCAATAGAACAAAGAACAGCCTATAAAATAGTCAAAGATATTCTTCACCAACCCAATATCTGAAAAAGAGGTGATTCCTAAAATATATAAAGAACTCAAGAAACTAGATATCAAATAACCAAATAATCCAATAAAAAATGAGCTACAGGTCTAAACAGAATATTCTCAACAGAAGAATCTCAAATGGCTGAGAAACACTTAAAGAAATATTCTACATCCTTATCAATCAAAGATACGCAAATCAAAATAATTCAGGGTTTCACCTTATACCTTATACCTATCAGAATGACTAAGAGGAGAAACACGTGTGACTAGTTCAATAAAAAGAATGTAGAACAGAATGTAGAACATGGGCTGGGAAGATGGCTGAGAGGCTGAGAACACTGACTCTTTGTTCTTCTGGAGGTCCTGAGTTTGATTCTCGGTGGACACATGGTGGCTCATGGCCCTCTGTGATGACATCTGGTGCCCTCTTCTGTACACTGTATACATAATAAATATGTAAATCTTTAAAACAAAGAATGTAGAACAAAGGAAATACCTATTGCTGGTGGAGGTGCAAATTTATACAGCCATTTTTTAAACAATACAGTTGTTTTTTAGAATACTGTGAATTGTTTTACCTCAAGACTAAGATCTGTCACTCTTGGGCATATATCCAATGTATACTCAATCACTCCACAAGGAAATTTGCTCACATATATTCACTACTGCATTATTTATAATACTCATAAGCTAGAAGCAGCATAGAAAGTACTTAAACAGAGAATGGAAAAAGAAAATTTTGTACATTAACAAAAGATAATATTACACTGCTGTTAGAATATCAACTTCATGGTACTTCAAGGCAAATTGATGAAACTAAAACAATAATCATTCTGAATGAGGTAATTCAGATGCAGAAAAACAAAAATTGAATGCACTCACTCATACGTTGATATTAGATTTAAAGTAAAGAAAAACCATGCTACAATCCACAGAACTAGAGAGGCTAGGTAACAAAAAGGGACTATGGGGGCACTCTATTTTTTCTGGGGGAAAAGTAGGAGTTATTTTCTGGTTGAATTGAGGGCAGATAAGAATGTCAACATGAGGCATCACATGGGAAGGGTATGGGAGAGTGTACTAAAAGAGCTGATTGAAAAAGGTGGAACACAAAGTAAATATATGTGTAGTAATCTTATTTGCACTATTACCCTTGATAAGTCATACTTATGATTTTTATCTTCTTCATAGTTATTGTTAACTTATCAGCATTTTAAATTCATTTTACTGTTTTTCTTGATAATGTTCCCCTGCATAGTCTATTGTAAAGTGGTAGGAAGGTCCTCACTTCCTTGGGTTTCCATAGTCTTAGAAGCAGTGTTCCCTTGTCTTGTATGCTTCAGATCTGACTTCAGCACTGGGAATTGCCAAATAAAATGCACCACCATGAAGCTACTGTACCAGAAAAAGGGTACATGTGTTGCTGTATGATCTGATCAAATGTGCAATAAACTCTTTTACCTCAAATTTTGAAATAAATTTATTTCAAAATATTAAAAAAATACTTTTATGTAAAATCAAACTTGATGTGTACAAATATTATCTGTTTTCGTCCATCAAACAATTACACTCGGTAGCTGTTTAATAAATATTAAATGAAAAAAAGCCTTCATGGAAGGAACTCTAGCAAAACATTTAAAACCTATTTAATATCACAGAAGATATTTATGTGTCTTTATAGAAAAATGGACTACATGTACTAATCCTTAGTCTTTATAAGTATAGATTCATTTATCTGATTCATTGAGCAGTGAAATAATCACTGTAACTCTTTACTGTTTGCTTCTGACATGTTTAATAAACATTAAATGTTAAATATAAAAAAAATAAAAAAAATAAATAAAGAAGAAAAAAAGAAAAAAAAAGAAAAAGGTGGTTATTTCAGGGTCAGGCAAAAAGCTCAAGTAAGGGAAACACCAAAAAATTATAAGGATGACCCCAGCTAAGACTCCTAACAATTAAAATTATGTTACCTGAACGGAATAACTCCTTTGACCAGACAAGATGTCCAATTTTAGGATTCAGACACTAACCCAACCACATAACTTTCAACTTGCAGTCTCTTCAGCTTATTGCATATGCTGGGGTAAGGGCAACACAGTTTGTGGAATTTGCCAACCAATGATTGGTTCAGCTTCAGACCAATTTTATAATAAAGAGAACATCCTTGTTACAGCCTGGAGCACTAGAACCCTGAGTCTTGATGACACAGAAATATAATATAGAACCAAACACAAGTGAAGAAATAAATGCCAATGTAATAATGCCTATCAATATTCTGCTACACTCATAGATTTATGCCTAGCTCAGTAGTCATCAGAGAGGCTTCATCCAGAAACTGATCCATAGACCCATACCCAAAATTAAACAGAGCTCAGAGATTCTTGTTGAGAATAGCGACAAAAAAATTATAGGAGCTGGAGGCATCAAGAATTTCACCACAGAACCCAAGGAATCAACTAATCTAGGCTCAAAAGAGTATTCAGAGACTGAACTGACAACCAGTTAGCATATGTGACTATGACCTAAACCCTCTCCATGTATGTCACATTTGTGTGGCTTGGTCTTTCTGCCAACTCCTATAGCAGTAGAAGCAGGAAGTATTCTTGATTCTTTTACTATATTTGAAAATCTTGGAACTTCTGTTTGTTTTCTTACTCAGCCTTAATACAAGGCAAGGTTCTTACTCTTATTACAACTTGAAATGTCAGGGATTGTCAATATTCAATAGAAACCTACTTTTTTTTCTGAATAGAAATAGAGGAGAAAATAATGGGGTAGGGAGGCAGAAGGGAAATTGGAAAATAAATGAGAAAAATGGGGAAATTAGTCAAAATGTAAAATAAATAAATAATAAAACAGAACATTAATAAATGTGTGTACAGATAATGATGGCTTTGTTTTTCTCTGATTTTTTTCTTTGTTTATTATTTGGTGATTTTACATCATGCACCCCATCAAACTCAGTTATCAGTCCTCTCAGATTCATACCCATTCTTATAGCAAGGCTCATTCATACTGCTCATTTACTTTGTGGAGCATAATTAAACTCCCTGTGGCCATTCCCTTAAAGAAAACAAGTCCTTCCTCACCCACATCCCTGCCAGAGGCCTTCAATGCAAAACTGAAACACTAGCTATGTTGTAGCCTTAAGCTCTTGTATACAAGGACATCTTTTTGGTTTTGTTTTTCTTTTTTAAGACCCTCACTGCCTTTCTTTCTGGGTTTGTGATACATCCTCACTCAGGAGGATATTCTCCAAATCCATCTATTGCCTCCAAATTTTCTTACTCCTGAGTATTACTCCATTTTGTAGATGTACCACAGTTTCTCTGATCTTGTGTAAATATATTTAAGATACATCTCCCAACATCATCAGCTCCCTAAGACACTGATTTCAGACTGCTCCAACACAAGTGTTAAGTTACCCTCTTCTCAGCCCACAAGTCAGGCAGTATCCAGGTCCGGGCAATAGGTCACAACTGTGTACTCAAATCCCAGGGCAGATCCAGGAGCCAGAAAATAAATAATACCCCTTTAGGCAAGCCTGCTCACCATAGCCTTGGATTTGATCCTGAAAACTATAATCCCTACACTATTCCGCAAACCTACTCATCCACTCAAACTCAGAGGGTTCCTGAGACATAGATTTCCGAAAATTTCATCATAAGAGGAACTGTACTCAAACAGTCAGCCCAGCCTCTAGGCCTGGCAACTGGGCACAACTAATATACCCCAATCATATCACAGACCCAGTTGCAGATAAGTAAGCAGGAATCCTGTTGACAATCCTGCTCACCACTACCACCCCTCATCTGACCTTGTATTCTATAAGCCCCACTTTATCCCTTCAACCTTTATATTTCTTTGGAAACCTGAGCTGCTACCTGAGACACAGAAAACACTGGCTCTCATCTCAACAAAAGCTCCAGCTGTGCCAAAAGCATCTAATATGCCAATAGAGCTTCTTGAAACAAAGACAACACTAGGACTGAATGGAGGAATAAATGGGTAGACGCAAGGGTATAACTACCTTCAGTAACATAAAGAACAATTTGGCACCATCCAAGCCTAATGATGACAAACTTAGCTGAAAGGAATGTGGAGTACAAAGAACACTCTTCTATTGCTGTTGGAAATGTAAACCTGTATAGCCACATTGGAAATCAGTATGGTAGTTTCTCAGAAAACTGGGAATCAATCTACCTAATAATCCAGTAATACCATTCTTGGGCATATGTACAAAGGAACAGTCTTACTACAAGAAAAATTGCTCTGATATATAGTGAGTCACATTATTTATAATAGCTAGAATATGGAAACAACTTAGATGCCCCTCATTGAAGAATAAATAAAATATATGTGGTACATTTACACAATGGAGTACAACTCAGAAAAAAAAAAATCCCTGAAATTTGCAAAGAAATAGATGAAACTAGAAATATCAGTGTGAATTAGGTACCACAGAATCAGAAAGACAAGCATAGTATGTTCTCACTCATAAGTGGATTTTAGACATAAAGCAAAGAAAAGATAATCAGGCTACAAACCAGAACCCCAGAGAAGCGAATTAACAAGAAGAAACCTAAGTGTTATTTCCATGAATTCCCCAGGGAAGGTAAAATAGATAAGATATCCTGAGAAATAGTGCCCTAAAAAGAGGAAGTAAGAGGAGGTTTTAAGAGAACATGAGAAAATGAGATGATTGAGTTGTGGGAGGGTCAGGAAGGGAGAGAAATAAAATTGATATAGTGATAGAGGGGTCCATTGTGGGGTTAGAGAAAAACCTGGTGCTAAAGAAATACCTAAGAGCCCACAAACATGATCCCAGCTAAGACTCTAAGCAATAGTGTAGAGGGTACCTAGACAGTCTTTTTCTATAATCACACTGATGACCACCCTAATTGTTGTTATAGAACTTTCATCCAGCAGCTGGTGGAAGCAGATACAGAAATCCAAACCTAAGCACTACGTCAACTCCCAGTTCAGTTGATGATAGAGAAGAAAGCTTTTATGAGCAAAGGTGTCAAGAACATGATTATAAACCCATAAAGATATCTTACCTGAGTTAGTGGGAGCTCATTGTCTCTTAATTGACAGCTGGGGAATCTGCATGGGACATAACTAGGCCCTCTGAAAGTGGATGACAGTCAAATTGTGTGGACAGTTTATGAGGCCTCTAGCAATGGCACCGGAATTTATTTATAGTGCATGAACTGACTTCTTGGAGATCATTTGCCACAGAGGAGCACTTTACTCAGCCTTGATACTAGGGAGGGGCTTGATATGCCAGCCTGGCTTTATTGACTCAGCCTAGAAGTCCTTATCCTCTCTGAAGAATGAATGGAGGAATGGAGTGAGGGAAGCTGAGGAATGACTAAGAAGAGGGGAAGGTGGGGTAACAGTGGTGGGTTGTAAAACAGAAAACAAAAAATAAATAAAATATCAGAGACTTTTTTTCACATACTCAGGGATCCCCTGAAGTGTAGTCAACATTATGACCTCCCCATGTTCAATGACCTATGTGGGTGAAGTTTTCAGCACTGGAGCTTTGTTGTCAGAGAGAAATTTATTGCAACAGTGTGAATATTTTGTGAATTTTCACTGGATTCTCCAAACCAACAACTCAATTTAATATAATGACTGCACAGTATTGGGAACTTGTTTGGTATCTGTGACTTCCTGGGCCATCAAAACCTGAAAGGACTTGAGGAGTGCTATCAGGTCATGTTGAAGGGATCACAGAACAAGTGGAGCTGTGAAACTTTTATTAAGAGCAATCAGATTGTTTATGTCTTTACCAGAATTAAATTATAATGGGGATTGCCATACTCAATAAAGTTATATTTGTCAGAATACAATGACATTTGCAAGGTATATAAAGTACAGAAACCAGACCAATTTTCCTGTCAAGTTTACATGTTTCATTTACTACTAAGGGATCACACAGAGAATCACAAAGAAGCTGAATGTTTCACTCACTGTGGGACTGTTTTGTTTTCTCAGGATCTGGAAGACAGTTTGTGGCTCAAGAGCCATGGACAACAACTTTTAAACCCTTTCAAGGTAGACAGGACAAGCCAACTCCATTATTCTCTGCAGGCCACAAATGATTTCCAGATCCCACATTAATGAGACCTGATTCAAATTGCCTTTATATATTTTAGAATGTTTATACTACACTCAGTTTTCATATCATCCCTCAAATTCAATTCAATTCCAGTACTTTTGCTGTGGTTTCCCTACTTCAAACCTATGTCTCTTTATACTTCCTCACTGATCCTCTCTTCCCTTTTCCTACCTGTCTTTAGGTCATCTCAAAAATCTATTCTATTCTGCCTCCCATGGAGATCAATGTGTCCTGTCTACTACCTTCCTCTGTACCTGACCTCTCTAGGTCTAGGAATTATAGCTTTATTATTATTAATGTAATTTCAAATATTAACATGTAAGTAAATACCTACTTTATTTATCTTTCTGAGTCTGAGATCCCTCAGTCAGATGGTTTTTCTAGTTACAACCATTTTCATATAAATTTCATGATGTCTTTTTTTAATAGCTGAGTAATTCTCCATTGTGTAAATGTACTTATACCAAATTTTCTATTTACTAACATAATATTTTATTGATAAATTTGGAATATCACATAATGCAAAACCATATCACTCACTTTCAAGTTCTCTTAGGTCCATCCCTTACTTTTTAGACCTCCCTTTTTCAAAAGGAAAATGAAAAATATTAATTTGGTTGCCCATATACTAATTGGAGCATGGTCAAACTCCTAGTGGCCAGCTCATCAAAGAAAACTAAGTCCTTACTCAACCACAGCTGCCCCTAGAAGGCATCAGTTGTGGAAAGTTCCATTTCAGCATAATTATAACAATTGTTGAGTCATCTTCAATGGCTTTCTAGGCTCTTCATTTGTGGGGGGTTCCCACTGTTCTTTATCATTTTTTTCTGTTGAAAGACAAGTAGCTTGCTTTCATTTTCTGCCTATTATGAATACAGCAACAATAAGCAATGTGGAGTGAGTGTCTTTATGTTAGGATGAGGTATCCTTTGATTATATGCTCAAGAGTTGTATAGATAGATTCTGAGGGAGATCAACTTCCAGCTTTCTAAGGAAGGATCATATTAATTTTCATAGTAACACTACAAATTTACACTCCTATCATTAATGGAAAAGTATTTCCTTAATTCTACATTCCCACTAGCATAAGCTGTCACTTGTATGATTGATATTACCCTTTCTGACAAGTGTAAGATAGAATCTCAAAATAGGTTTGATTTGCATTTCCACAATGGCTAATAGGGTTGCACATTTCTTTAAGAGTTTCTCAGCTATTTGAGTTTTCTCTGCTGTTAATTCTCTGATTTGATTTACACCAATTTTTTTAACTAAATTATTTGAATTTGTAATATCTAGTTTATATATGTATATATATATGTGGGTGTTTGTATAATATACATACATATATACAATATTATTTCTCTATCAGATTTGTAATTGAAAGACATCTCATTGAGTGTATTTAATTGTTTCCATTAGATGATCTGTTATGTATTTTTTATTCATAATTATTAATTTAAGTTCTGTAAAAACTATACTGAACTAAGCCACCTTGGGATCAGAAACACCTTGGACAGAGTCCTTGGATCCCACTCCCTTAGAGGAACACCTGACTCAGTTTTGACGTTGGGGGCAGAAAACTGGACTTGCCAGGAGTGCAGGCTGAACTAAGCAATATTGGGACTTTGGGTCCTTGGGACCTTGAGACCGCCTGCCCAATGAGGGGTATGGGGAGATGTCAAGAAGAGCGAATGACTTGATGTGGTGGGAGGGGGAAGGGACCTTGAATAAGAATATACAAGGATAGAAAATGTGACTTCTTTATTCATAATAACCAAAAAATCTTTTTCCATTTATTTCTGGAAATTATATGAGCTTCCTAATTCTAAAACAATACTGCCTGTGAAAAAATGCATTTTAGTTTTACTTTCTATTATTTCTTCTGTTTTCTCACCAAATTATTACTGCCTTGTATTTTTCTTATAGTTTAAAATGTTTGAAATTCAAAAGTAAGCAAGGACCTAGAAAATTTATATTATTTTGTATTATAAAGACCAAAATAAAACTACTACTTTGCTCAGAGATGGAAGCACAACTGGTCATATCTCTTAAAGAAAATCCAATCATGCATTAGTTTGGGAAAATAAATTTGTTTTTGAAGTGCAGTCAGTACCTTTTCATAATAAAAAATAATATCCCACAGACTAGGAGAGTGACAAGCAAGATGAGCTTGCGAAAAGTGCTATGGGACATCATTTTCTCTCTAGGAACATAGCTTCACCAATAAGTTTCCCAAAGGCACACACACACAAAAAAAAAAATTGCCATCACTCATAGTATCTATACACAACATACTTCAGTTTCAGCACACTTTTCGCTAAAAAAAGAGATAAATATATACATAGTCAATCTAAAGTGTTTCATTTTTAAAATAGTAAAAATATACAATATCAAACTATGACCATAAAATTATAGTATATTTGATATTGTCAAATAATGCTCTCATGCAATGATCCTTTCAGAAATGTTGCTCCACTTTAAGAAGCATGACATTAAGTTGTTGACAAATGCTAACTAATGTTCACAATATTTGGATGAGAATTGGATACTGCCATCCTTGATTGCTAGTCATAAGCAAATTTGTTTGTTACTTTTGCTTGATATTTCAAGTTGCATTTTTTTCATATTCCCCTGCTATATTTGTTCACCATATTTCAGTGTTTAGACTCGGTGTATCTTTTGCAATCAGATGTAATATTGTTGTCTTTATAGAAACTTGAAATCAAGCAGCGCAGTGAGAAGCAAGAAACAGCTTGTGCTAGAAATGTCACAACTGTGAAAACATTGCATTACTGATGTTAGTAGTTTCTCATTAGACTGATCTAATCAGTTACCAGATTTTCTTCCCAAAAGGAAGTATCTTATGTGAAATCACAGTGTTGCTGCAGCATCTATTTACAAGAAACAAAGAACAATTAGTTCAAAACTCTGAGACTGAAGATGTGAAAATCTCCACTAAAGCAATAAAATTAATATCATTTGCCTAAAGGTTAACAATAGCATATATAGGCAGTTCAAACAGGTAACAAGCTAATAATGCGAAGATTTTGTTATTCCAGTGTGTCATTTTATCCAACATGTTTTAAATATTTAGGAAGATAGACAACTACTTATATTTTCAACATGTCTACTTCTCATGGAAAACATGAATTTATTTTTTATTTCTTCTGCCAAGTTAAAAAGCATGTATGTCAGTTTTTATTTGTGATGAAAAATAATAAATATAACAAGTATAAACACACAAACTAGTACATATTTTATAGAAATATCTGAGCAATATAAACACAATTAGCCTGCTAGTAGTATACCAAATATAAGTACATACAAATTGCAAAGTGGGCTGCCCATTATTTTAAACATATGTGCAAATTTTATAGGCATTTAATTGAAATTTTCAGGAATGATCTTGACAAATTCATTTGTAAATGGTCCTTTATAATATGAGGAGTTAATTATAGTAAATTTAAGAATTCATATTAGTAATGGAATAATTTTTAGTTTCTCATTTAGTAACTTGTTATAAAAGTAGTTGACATCTATATAAGGCTTCAGAATTACCATGATAATTACAGTTATAGGCATGTCAAATTACTCATATTTTCTCATTGTATTTTAAAAAAAATAATTTATTTTTTTCTGCAAGTATATCTACATACTATGCCCTCACTGGCCCTAGAGGCCAGAAGAGATAGTATAATTCTCTTTGATGAGAATTACAGAGGATCATGGGCTTTTTTTCATTTGGGTCCTGGTAATCAAACTCAGATTCTATGGAGGAGTGCTAAGTACTCCAATACACTATACCATCCCTCTAGATACATCAATTTTTTTCCTGTTAGAGCCACTTGCTTATAAATATTAGTAAATATTAGTAAATGTGATACATTACAATTCAACTTATATAAAATTGTGGTAATAAAATATATATTTTTCAAATTAATATCTCAATATTATTAAGTTGAAACAAACTATTACACTGGAATAAATATTATGACTCTCATATTCCTCTAGAGAGTTGGAAATTAATTGTTCACAATAGTTTTATGGAAATTACTTTCTTGTTAATTTGGATCCTACTGTGCTTTCTCAGTTTTCTTTCTCTTATTTAAAAAATAATTTAATTTTATAACTGAAAGTTTAGGGACATTCAAGAGAAAAATTAATTTTTTATAAAATGTAATTTTTCTATTTTGGAGATTTTATATTACCATATCACTATTTTAGGTTAGAAACTAAATATTAGGTAAAGGAAGGAATAATTTAGAGACAATTTATGTGTATTTTGGAATGTATTACATTATCATTAAACATGTTTTATAATTTTATTAGTAATTAAAAAGCATTTTTGGAAGTTGATTTCAATATTTATTTATGTATTATTACATTATCATTTTTAAAAAAAATAAGTGACATATAAATATAGTTAAGACAAAATTTTAGCTTACAAAAGAGAAATAAGATCTGTGGAAAGAGAGTACATAATTCAGAAAAGAATTTAGAGAATTTAGTTTAATGAATTATGTGTTGCTTGATCATAATTTTTGTTGAAAAATATTATCTTATGTTCATTGCAATCTACAGAATATTACATTACCTCCTATTTTAATTGCTGGAAATCTCTGAAGTTCTTGAAGTTATATATTTAATGCTCATTGAAATTGAGCAGGTTTAAAATATTCTGATTTCACACATTCTGCTTTTATGTATAATGTCAACTTTTTTCTCAGAATATTTCATGGAAAATCGTCAGTGACAAATTTGAAGTGTTTATGAAGTTATATGTAGATTCTAAGTTTTCTCAATCAGAAATTCTCCAAATACAGTCCAGGCATCTGCCTTCATAAAAAGACATATCAAGCATGTTAGAAGTAGAATAATGTTCTCAAGTGTCATGCTTGACATAGTACCATATGCACTCATTTAAATGAAAACAAACACTGAGAAAAGTAAATGTATTGAGGGTAAACACAATGTCAATATTCACTCATTTATTTTGAAACAAATAAATCAGAATCAGTGAATGAAAAGAGCTGAAAATCTACAACCTGATGCACAATGACAGTTTTTTTCCTCCCACCCTGACCCCCTTGTGGCACCGCCACTTCCCTGTCATTTACACATATGGCCCTGATTTGAGCCTTGGATTTGTGCTTCAACTACAAATGGCTAAAAGGTGAAATTATAAAGTGAGCTCATCTGTATTCAGTCTTCCACATTGCCAAATGTCTTATTCTTTCCATACTTTACATACACATAGACAAATATTGTGCCTAACTGAGACCTAAGGTCTCAGAACTTTTAGTCATGGCAAGTGGTTTGTCACAGCCTATTTCAGACAGATAATATCACATTGTGTCCTATGATAATAACGCATATAATTGTGGAAACTTGAATATAGGGAACATAGTCTATATACAAGAAGCAAGCATGAGGAAATAATTGCATATACACTCAAAATTTCATAAGGATATTTTCAGTCCATATTTAAAGAAGTCAAAGTTTTGTGAATACCTGGGTATTTATGACTCACAAGAGACATAGAAGTTTTTAAATGTCAAACTCTCATTATTCTCTATACTTCATGAATCATTAAATAACAAATTAATAATGTACTTAGGAAGAAGCCATTTACCTGTTCTCACCTTATCCAATCAAAGGGCACTTCATATATATATATATATATATATATATATATATATATATACATATATATACATATATACATATAATCAGTACATACAAATGAAATTTTTTCCTTTTGTTAGTAGAAAACATAATTTTAATAAACTCAAAGATAATAATCAAACTTAGTCCATGCATTATTGCTGTGAAAAGGCACCATGACCACTGAAACTTCTATTTTTTTTAAAGCATTATATTGGGTCTTGCTTGTGGTTTCAGAGGTTTATTTCATTATAATTATGGTAGGAACATGGCTGCATATAGGTGGATATGGTGCTGAAGAAGTGTCTGGTAGTTCTATATCTGGATCTATAGATTTTAAAAGGTTTTGTGGATAGAGTGACTTGGAGTGGCAGAAGGGGGAAGGGAGGTTCAACAAGGGGATACAAGGATAAACAATGAAACTTTCTTCATAATAAAAAAAGGAAAAAAGGAATTAAAAAAACAAAAAACATTCAACATAGTAACATGGAAAACATGAATCATCAAATATATCAAGAATTTAAGTGACATTGTTGGAAATCAAAGATTCTGTTGCAAAGTTATCAAGAATAAATTCTCAGCTTTAATTTTCATTTATAAAATGAGGGTGTTCAAAAGGAAGATGACATCAAGTGGATGTAAGTCTGAAGTATATGCCAAAGTATATATAAAAACTATTGTAAATATGAAATTTATATGTTCTATGTTCAGATATCTCATTCAATAACCTTACTGAGAAGTCTCAATAGCAGATTATTGTTTGCTATATGAAATGGAAAAATTTAATGAACATATTTTCAATGAAAAGTACTAACTTGTAATACATTGCTTTATTTTTTTTAATTTCAAAACAAACCACCCCCAAATTTACAGGTAAAAAAAGTATTGAGTTAAATGACTTACCAAGGTAAGCTGGCTACCTACATAAACACAAAAGTGTCTCTTGGATTTTTTTTAACTGAGATTAGTGATGAATCTAGCAACAAATGGGAACAAATGCAGGACCATAGCCAAATAATAGTTGGAGCACAAAATCCTAAAAGAGGGGGAAAAATGATTATAAGAGCCAAAGGAGTCAAGGACACCACAAGAAAAAAAATCATAGAATCAACTCACCTGGGGTTCACCGAGACTGAGACAACAACCAGTAAGCCTACAAAGAACTGACCTATGAACTCTGCATATATGTTAAAGATGTATAGGTTGGTCCTATGTGAGACTTGTTGGCAAAGGTAGGTTGTTTTCAACACTTACTAGACTTTTTGTGTAGTTTTTTTTCTTTTTTGTCTTTCATTATTATTATTATTATTAACAAAGAAGTCACACTTTCTATCCTTGTATATCCTTATTCTGCAGTTTTAACACGTGAGAAGGTTCTAATTCTTACTGCAATTTGCTATGCTATGTTTTGCTCATACTTATGGAAGAACTGACCTATTCTAAACAAAAACATAGGAGGAATGAATTTGGGGTGGGAAGACAGGACAGTGAGAAGAGGTACCAGGAAAAGAGGAGAAGGGAAAAACTTTGAAAAATAAAATAAAATAAAATTGTTAATTCATTCTTCAGTTAATGGGCATCTAGATTGTTCCCAGTTCTTGCTATTATGAATAATGCTGCTATGAACATAGTTGAGCTAATGCATTTGGAGTAAAAGTGTGCATCTTTAGAGCATATGCCCAAGTGGTATTGCTGGATCATAGGGGAGAATGATTCCCAGTTTTCTGAGAAACCACCATACTGAATTCCAGAGTGGCTGAGCAAGCTTACACTCCCACCAACAATGGAGGAGTGTTCCCTTTGCTCCACAACCTCTCCAGCATAGGCTGTCATCTGTGTCTTTTATCTTAACCAATCTTACAGGTGTAAAGTGGTATCTCAAAGTTTTTTTGATTTGAATATCTCTGATGGCTAAAGATGTTGGGCACTTTTTCAAGTGTCTTTCAGCCATTTGTAATTCTTCTACTGTTTATTCCCTTTTTAGTTCTGAACCTCATTTTTTGATTGGATTATTCAAGTTTCGTGATCTAGTTTCTTGAGTTCTTTATGTATTTTAGAGATCAGTCCTCTGTCACCTGTATGGTTGGTGACAATCTTTTCCCATTTTGTAGGCTGTCATTTTGTCTTATTGACTGTGTCCTTGCCTTTACAAAAGCTTCTCAGTTTCAGCAGGTCCCACTTATTGTTTGTTGTTCTTAGTGTCCATGCTACTGGTGTTATATTTAGGAAGTGGTTACCTGTGCCAATTCGTTGGAGGGTATTTCCCACTTACTTTTCTATCAGGTTCAGTGTGGCTGGGTTTATGTTGAGGTCTTTGATTCACTTGGATTTGAGTTTTGTGCAGGATGATAGGCTTGGATCTATTTGCATTTTTCTATCATCCAGCTATGCCAACACCATTTGTTAAAGATACTATTTTCTGTTGAATATTTTGGGCCTCTTTGTCAAAGATCAGATGTTCATATGTTTTTAGATTAATGTCGGGATCTTTAATTTGATTTCATTAATACACAAGTCTGTTTCTATGCCAGTACTTGGCTGTTTTTATTACTGTAGCTCTATGGTAAAATTTGAAGTCAGGGATGGTGATGCCTCCTGAGGTTCTTTTGTTGAACAAAATTGTTTGGCGATTTTGATGTTCCTGGTATTCCAAATGAAATTGAGTATTGCTCTTTCAAGGTCTGTAAAAAAATGTGTTTGGATATTGATGGGAAGTACATTCAATGTATAGATTGCTTTTGGTGGAATTGTCATTTTTACTACGTTGATCCTACCTATCCAAGAACATGGGAGATATTTCAATTTTCTGATATTCTCTTCAATTTCTTTCTTCAGTATTTAAAGTTTTTGTCAAATAGATGATACGTCTTTGGTTATAGTTACTCCAATGTATTTAACGTTATTTGCAGCTGTTATAAAGGGTGATGTTTCCCTTATTTCTTTTTCAGCTCTTTAATCTTTAGTGTTTAGGAGGTCTACTGATTTCATTGAGTTAATCTTGTATCTTGCTACATTGCTGAAGGTGTTTATCAGCTGTAGAAATTCCCTGGTAGAATTTTGTGGATCATTTATGTATGCAATCATATCATCTGCAAATAGAGATAGTTTCAATACCTTTCCAATTTGTATCCCCTTAAAATCCTTTTGTTCTCTTATTGCTTTATCTAAAAGTTTGAGAACTATATTCAATAGATAAAGGGAGGGAAGACAGCCTTCTCTAGTTACTGATTTTAGTGGGATTGCTTTGAGTATGTCTCCATTTATTTTGATGTTGGCGGTCAGTTTGTTGTAAATCACCTCTATTATATTTTGATATTTTCCCTGTATTCCTGTTCTCTCCAGGAATTTTATCAAAATTACTGTTGGATTTTCTTATAGGCTTTTTCAGCATCTAAGGATATGATCCTGTGATTTCTTTTTCTTTCAATTTGTTTATATCATTAATGACATTTACAGTTTTTCATATGTTGAACGATCCCTGCATTTTTGAGATGAAGCCTACATGATCATGGTGGATGATATTTTTTATATGTTGCTCTATACGGTTTGCTAGAATTTTGTTGAGAATTTTTGCATCAATATTCATGACGTAAATTGGTCTGTAATTCTCTTTCTTTATGCTTCTTTGAGTGACTTGTGTATTAGGGTAATTGTGGCCTCATGAAAAGAGTTTGGCAATATTCCTTCAGTTTCTACTTTGTGAAACAGTTTGGGGAGTATTGGTAGTATTTCTTCTTTGAAATTCTGGTTGAATTCTGTACTGAAACCAAGGCTAGGCTTTATTCACTTGGGAAGCTTTTGATGACAACTTCAGTTTCCTTTAGGGTTATAGGTTTGTTTAGGTATTTAATCTGATGGAGTACTTATCAGCAGTAAGAAAAAATAATATCCTAAAATTTGCAGGCAAATGAATGGATTTGGAGAATATCCTCCTGAGTGAGCTATCACAAACTCAGCAAAATAAGCAGGTGATATACTCACTTATTAGTGGACATTAAATAAAAAGCAAAGCATTCACAGCCTATAAACCACAATCACTGAACAGCTTGGGATCTGAAACACCTTGGATGGGCACCTTGGAGTCCATTCTTTCCAGAAGAACACCTGACCCAGTCTTGATGTTGGGATAAGCAAAGCAGATCTTGCTGGAGGGGATGCTGAACTAAGCCATCTTGAGACATTGGAACCTCCTGCCCTTGCTGTGGAAGAGATAAGGAGATGAGGAGAAGAGAGAGTGATGGGAGAGGCAGGAGGGAGAAGGGAGTTTGAACAAGGGGATGCATGGATATAAAATGAGACCAGAGCAAAAAAAAAAATTATTCCCTTTTCACAGGGAATGAACAGTGCGCCATCTTGGCAGTTTGTCAGAAGTCTATAATTCTAAATATTATAAAGAAATTGTTTAGTGAATGTAAGCAATATAGAATTAGTGACTGAAAGACTCAATATTTTTGCTGCTTTTTTTTTTCAAATTGAGACAAGCTAGAGTCACATGAGAATAATAAAGAACTTCACTTGTGGAATTGCCTTTTTCACATTGGTCTGTGCTCAGATTAATGAGAGTATTTTCCCAATTAACTACAAATGTAGGAGGAACCAGGTAACTGTGATTGGTTCTACCACTGTGCTGGTGGGCCTGAGTAGCATAAGTAAGCGGCTAACAAACCAATGAAGATAACCCAATAAGCTGAACTCTTGTGTTCTCTCCTTCACTTCCTATCCTTAGGTTCCTACTTGAACTCCTGTTTTGCATTCCCTTGCTGATAAACTCTAAGCAAATAGTACATAATTGAATGCTTAACACATATTAATAATATCATAATAAAATAATCTATGTAAGGGTGCACAAAGAGACATTGTACTGTATTCACCAAAAGAAGTCATTGATCAGCTAGAGGAACATCATGGTAAAGCAAAAAATAAAATAAAATAAAATTAAAAAAATAAAATAAAATAAAATAAAAATGCATTGAAACCTTAATGGAAGTATTTGGGAGATATCGTGACACCTTTGAAAGTTTCCCAACAGTTATTAAGGTATTGTCATAAATGTTTATGGTCACCTAGATGAAATGCTGTTATTTGAGATAATTAGTATGATAGTTTGGGTTTTCAACAGTTTTTAAAGGTTCTTTATTACTCTATTTCCTGGCTATTAATTACTATGACTTTGAAACATTTAATTTAATTACTTTTTATAAATGACTGAAAATTCAGAAAGAATATGAATAACCACATCACTGAAAATGTTTAAAGTTTGAACAAAAAGCTAACATTATTATTAATTCAATAACAAGTTCACATCTAAGTTTTAAGTATATATGTGATAGATACAATTCATCAGTTCAATATTCTCCCAGTTCTCTTGATAAATAATAAATTACTTATGACTTGGAAATATTATGCAAAATTATAAAAACTTTAGTTTTCACAATTTTCTTTATTAACTGGAATCAGATGAATAGGGATAAGGATCACAGCCTCAGGAATATTTACAAAATAAAAGGTGTAATATCTTTAAGTTTTATGATTGTTAATCATTATTGTCAGTTTGATTAAGTGTGGAGTCAGTGGGGATACAAGCATCTTATGGTTCTATGAAGATAAATCCAGGGAAAATTATCTGGAGTCGTTTCTCCCCCAAACTGGCTGGTCCTTCAGGTAACAGTGGGATCAAATGAGACAGCAGGAATTAACAGTGCTACTTACTTGCCTTTTGTTGTCCTTGCTCCTTAGTACACACATCCTATTGTAAAACTAGTACAGTTGACTTTCTTTGCTGGAATAAGTGCTTATCTTCTTTAGGCTTCAAGTGCTGAGTGAAGATAATAGCTCACTAGTAATCTTCTAGGGTTTTAGCACCAGTTTGGAATTGCCAAGGCATCAAGATTGCAGACTAAAATATTATGAGGTTTTCAGCATCTCTAGTGTGGAGCCAGTCATTTTGAGACTATCCAGTCATTATTTCTTAAGCTAATTTAATAAATTTTCATTTGTAAAATCTTTTCATTTTATTTTCTCTTACTTTTGAGAACCTTTATTAATACAACTGTCAATAACAATTTTTTTATCAAAGAAAGAATCATCATAGACAATAGATAAATTCTCCAAAATGTAATAAGTACACATTACAGTGGGACTATTCTGACTTGAGTACATCTTGTTTAAAAGATTTTTTGTTATTACCTTTGTTTTGTTTCAGTGTTTTGCAAAACATTGAAAGTTATGTCTGCTATTTAAAATACAAAAACATCTTGGCATTTGGTGTATATATTTAAACTATGACTGGGGAAATGAAGTCAAATTAACCCTCAGCCTAGTATGCATAGCAAACTGTTTGGGCAGTCAAGAGTGCAGAGTGATATCCTGTTTGAAACAAAATGAATAATATTGAATAAAATGAATGCATTCACAAATACACTCATAACAATACATATCTGTGCAAACAAGCAAATTTATTTATGCAACACAATACTGTAAGTATTATCTTACCATGTAGTTGTTAGAATTAAATGATAAAAATCTTCCTATAGACATTCTATGAATGGCAGTGTGAGTCATATAACCCCAATTTTCCAATTCCCAATCATGGGAAAACCCAGCTGGTAGACCAAGTCTATAGCAGCCTAGGCCCAGACCCAAGCTAATGATGTGCTCTTCCTCAATATTCACCCCATCTATGATTTGCAGCTTTCATGATAAGATTTTAAATTCCTTCCCTTTTTTATTTTTTCCATTTTACTTTATCATTTTCTTCTTTGGAGTTTTGTTTTGTTAGAACTGATGCAAAGGAAGAGGGTTGGTGTGAAGGGAAAGAGAATTATTGGCACCAAGATATATGATGTGACAAACTCATAGAATAATTAAATTTCACTAAAAATTTCATATTAATTGAGACATATTTATTTTATTTGCTTTATTTAATTAACATATGCTCAATTTCATATAAAATGATTTGTATTTGTTAATCTTCTCATTCCCACACACACACAAATTTAGAAAATCACATCCATCAGATTGCTGAGTTGTAGAACCCAGTCCAGATGTATTCAACAACAAAACAATTCCATATATAAGAACTGAATTAGACTCAGAAGAGATGGAAGAAAGATTGTAAGAGTCAGAGGATCAACAACTTTGCTTGTGGCATTATGTTTATTAATGACATAAGAAATTTTACAAATAAAGTCCGACTCACACACATGAACTAAGTAAAGAGAATAAAAGTGACCATAGCAAACTGTACGGGTAAAAGTCCATGGCATCTCAACCCTACACACAGGCAACTGAATTAGTAAGGGAGAAGTCGTTCTCACCATGGACAAACTCATCAATTTTGGTACAGTGTTGTAGAATATTATTTTAAGATGTGTTACATTCATTTACCCATATAATATCTGTATAATGATGTAAAGATGTGTTGAATTCTTTTATGTTGTATTTGTTTAATTGTGTGCATATGTGTTACTTTGCCTGCCTAAAACACCTGATTGTTCTAATAAAGGGATAAATGACCATTAGACAGGAAGGAGAGGGTTAGGGAGAGTTGTAAGAAAGAGATAATCAGTAGGGGAAGGAAAAAGGGTAATTATAAGAGTAATACCTTAGTTGGAATAGAATTGTGGTTTGCCTTTGTATGCGGGTGACTACAAAAAAACTAAAATATTAGATACTTCTCATTTCTTTATTATTGAAATTTTCAAAATTCTGTCTTCTGAATTTTCAATATTTAATGTTTTGTATTGATTTTCTATTAAATATAAACCTCTGTCACCTGTTTGATTTCACAGGAACTATTTTTCATAGTCTTTTTCTCACGTGTAGTATGCATTTATGATGTGTGTATGTTCATGTGTATACATGTGTACACACATAGTTGTGTGTATATGGTGTGTGTGTGTGGGGGTGTGTGTGTGTGTGTGTAGGTCTGAAGGTGATCATGGAAATCTTCCTTTATTCCTATTCTTGATACTCTACTGACACAATACATCTCGAGTAAGCACTGAGTTTACCAACACGTTTCAGCATCTTAGCCATCTTGCTAAAGGAGTCTCTTTCAGGGGCTTATTTACAGGTAGGCCACTAATCCTATCATCATTTGTGTTTCTGAAAAACTAAAATCTGAGCTCTGTTTTTAAGGGTGAGCGCCAAGCAATTTTACTGCTGAGACATCTACCCAGCCCACATCTGGCCTAGTATTCATTAAAATTAAATTTAGTGTTAGTTAGCTATAAATCCTTGTACTCTCAAGGTTTGATTTAGAACTTTTACTTCAGAGTAACATACTCATAATTTACCATGATAATAAAAAATTTTAGTTTATATATAAATGCTTGTATTGAAATCATAGTAAAAAATAATAAATTTTAGAACGTGAATGGGATGTGCTAATATTTGGAAGTCATTCTTACATTTTAAAATTAAATTTAAATATTTTTCATGTCCTTTTTTATCCAAATTTCATGTGTGTTAAGGGCGAAGGACAAATTGTGGGAGCGACTTCATTTACCATGTGGATAAGGCACCAGTTGCACAAATATTTACCCATTATGTCTGTCTTCTACAAAAATTTTTGAGGATGAAAATTTTATGATAAGTTACAAAATGTTTATTAGAATGATAGCACTTACAAAAGAATTTTTTGAATCTTTTGAAGAGTAAGGACTATGATAGAATATTGTTGATATTGATGATCATGGTGCTACTATTATATGAGAACACTAACTATATCTTCATAAACATAATACCAAAAATAAGAGCACATTTGTTTGTATTAGTTACTTATTATTGTGGTAATAAAGTACCACAACTAAAAGCAACTGATACAATTAAGGGATATTTACAGTCATTACTTGCAGGCAAGAATAAGAAGCATTTCATCTGCACACAACAAGTAGATAGAGTATATAGGATGTTTATGTCTAAATACCCACTTTAAGTTACTTACTTTCCTTAAGAGGGCTACAACTTCTTAATGTTCTAAAATTTCACACAAGCAATACTACCAAATGGGGAACTTTTGTAAAAAATACGTAAACCTATGGCAGCCATTTCTCTTCCAATGTATCATACTGTTTAAAATTCAAGTTTCCAATAATTTGCAAACAATAAAAAAACCTGTATGCTACAAAAAAAAAAACAAATGTCAAAGGAAATTGGTAGATCTACATCAATATGTTAATATGAAAAGATCACACTTGCTCTACTGACTGATGTGTTTAATATTACTTATGAAAAAGCTTTCTAAAAGTTACTTAATTTTTAGAAAGACAGAGAAAACACACATTTTATAGACTTGGAGATAACCTCGTAATGATATGTGATTGACAAGTTAAGGTAGCTTTTTCATTTTATTTAATAAAAATATTTTTCAGTATAGTTTCAAGCATCAGCCTAATTGAGGGGACAAGGAGTCTCTTCTTGCTAAGTTGTTTGCAGACGTTTGCAGCCCTCATAGGTACACTGGCTTGAAATTTATCATCATTTTTGCCTTCATTCCTAAATGAGTAATTTCAGTGGAAATTTGGCAAAATTTCTTTCTTCATTTTTTTGAGTTACTGAAGCAATAAAATTAAATATTTTCACCTGCATGTGTTTCAGTTATAATTTGCAGTTCATTTCTGGTAAAGGTCATTAACAAGAACTCTGAAAACAGCAATTTAGTTTCTAAAGTGTAGTATATATCTTTATAGACATTAAACTTTCAACATATTATTTTAATTGTATTTTCAAAACTGAATAAATACATCTAAAACTTCTCCAGTTTCCATTTATTCTTGCTGATCTTGTTCACATTGTTGCATTTTTGAAACATTATTATCTTTATGTATGCATGTTTGTGTGTTTGCCTGTATGCTTGTGTGTGAGAGACAGAGTGGGGGGAGTGTGCATTTATATGCCATACTTCACATATTTAGGACAGAAGACAAATTGTAGAATTAGTTCTTTCCTTGTCTCATGTAGGTTTTACCAATAAAATTCAGAACATTAGGTCTGGTAGCAGAACCTACTGTTCTGTCTCTTCCTTTTAAGATACTAACATTGCATTTATGAAAACATAAATTCAACATTCAAAAAGAAATTTGGTTCTTAGTGTTTGCCACCCTATTTCAAATAAGTAAGTGTTTGGGTTCTGTGTTAGTAATCATGATAAATATAATGTTTTTGTATAATATTCTGTGCTAAAATATAAGTGAATAACTCCTATAAGTTATTAAATTTAAGTTTAAGCTACTATTACATCAATAAGAATGTTCTCAATTTCTTTTTACTGAGAGCTATTCTTAGGTCTATTGGCTTACACATTAAAATCAATAAAATAAAGGAAATTCTTCAAGGTACAAACACTCAATTTTCAGTTAAGTAAGTAGAGCAAATACTACACATAAAGTAATTAAATGATTCTCAATGAAAACATCAGCATCCTCTAAAAAGTGAACATCACTAATAGGTGATTTTTCTACATTTTGTAATTGAAGCATGAGGATGAGGATACTTTTTGTAAACATTTTTGGACATTAGATCTCTCTCTCTCTCTCCCTTTATTGCTCCCTTCCTCCCTCACTCCCTTTCTTTTTTCTTCCTTTTCTTTCTTGTATTTCTTTCTCTATTTTTTAACATACAGGTTACAAAAATAGATACTATTGTAGAAATGTTTCTAGATTTAAATAAAAAAAGAATGGAAGTCGTTGGTTATAGAATGATCACCAAAACTGCCACGAAATAAAATACTTATGAGTAAAGATTTTAACTATCTTTTGAACGTAACAATTAGAGTTAATTTTGAATCTATATTTGATAATATAAGAAATGTAAGTGAATGTTCATATATACTGTAAATTTATATGAAAAGAAGTTAAAAACTCACAGAGGTGATGAATTATGAATTCAATAATGCAGAAAACTTCTAGAGACGCTTTTCCATCTTTGATAATATGGCATTTTTTCCTTTATGTATTAAGATACTTGGCACAGAAATCTTTAGTCATTAATTTAAATAAATATCTCTTCTTCATGATTAATAAGATTAGTACCTGATAACCTTTTATATCAAAAGGATTACTTTTTGTTTCATTATAATAGTATAAACCTGGAGTTCTGAAGATGTTTTCTTTGATATTATTTGTATCTTTTTATTATGTTGTGATGGAAGAGAGATTACTTTATTAGAGGGGGAAAATAACCTTTGCTGATAAACTCATTTTTCTCATTAATGTGGAAAAAAGTATGAGAGGATGGCGGGAGTTACCTCAAACAAACTGTTTAAGTTGCAGCTAAAATATGTGTTAAAATTATCTGTGAGTAGTAATGTCCTCAATGTTATCATTTTACCTCTTATTATACACTGATATTTTCAGATATGCCACATATACTCTTTAATTTTTCAAAGAAAATGAGTCACAATTGTAATTTTTAGCAGCAAGTTCAAACAAACTGAGATAAACAGGTTGTTTGTAGTGCTCCATACACATTTAAATCACAGCACATAGCATCAGAGACAGGTGGATCTCTCTAAGTTAGAGGCTAACCAGGTCTACAAGGTTAATTCTAGAGTAGATAAATCTGTCAAAAAAAGTTATGTTTAAAAATAAAGTAATAAAATACATATAACATATACATACATATATGCAACAACCAGAATTCTGGACTATAAAACATTAAAGCCAAAAAAAAAAAAACCTAATATATGAGAAGCATATTTCTTTCTTGGGCTGCTATAACAAAGTACTATACACCTGTTATTTTAAAATATAACAGGAATTATAGTCAAATTTTGGAGATAAGAAAATTCCTATTTATGTTAGTGATCTTTGTATCTTGCTCACATTCTGGTAACCCTTGGTTTATTTATTGAATCATTTTCATAGAACATTCTCATGTCTAGGAACCCATTCTGGATTTCTTAATCTAATAGTAATATTCACACTGAATTTGGAATGTTTCTTAATCTAAAATGGAAAAGTTAAACCAGCAATGGGATTACATTCAATTCAAGTTAATGCTTGTTGTTGAAGGTTTCTAGCCTGGACTTTCTGGTCTGGCCCTGAGGTCCTGACCTGCTGTCCCATAGAAATACACAGATTTTTACATTACTTTTATGCTGATCAATCTATGGCTCTGGCATATTGCTAACTAACTCTTGCTCTTTTTCCTTTTTTTGCCATAGAGACTTTATTTTTATCTTATTTTATTTTTTGAGGGGACGGGCAAAAGGTTTATTTTGCTTACATATCCTGAGGGTAGCCAAAGCAGAATTCAAATCTTACAGGAACCAAGAAGCACGAGCTGGAGCTGATACAGGGGGCCATGGAGGAGTTTGGCTTACAGGTTTGATTCTCATAGCTTCTCAGGCTTGGTTTATTTTTTTTATTTTAAAATAAAAAATTCTGGGTTTTTTTCTTGTATATCTTTATTCAAGGTCCCTTGCCCCTCCCACCACATCAGGTCATTCTCTCTACTCCACATCTCCCCAACCCCACAATGGGCAAGCAGTCCCAAGGTCCAATATTGCTTAGTTAAGCCTCCACTCCTGACAAATCCAGTTTTCTCCCCCTAACCTCAAGACTGAGTCAAGTGTTTCTCTAGGGGGAGTGGGATCCAAGGAGTTAGTCCAAGTTGATTCTAATCAGAAATTGTTCAGCAGTTATGGTTTGCAGCTTAGCTCTTGCTGTTAAACTAACCCATGATTCTTATTTTCTGATATCCTCTTCAATTTCTTTCTTTAGTGATTTAAAATGTATGTCAAATAGGTTTGTTACTTCTTTGGTTATAGTTACTCCAAGATTTTTAATACTATTTGCAGCTATTATGAAGTGTAATGTTTCCCTTATTTCTTTTTCAGCTCTTCTATCTTTAGTCTATAGAAGGGCTACTGATTTCTTTCAGTTAATCTTGTATCCTGCTATATTGCTGAAGCTGTTTATCAGCTGTAGAAGTTCCTTGAAGAATTTTGTGGGTCACTTATGTATACAATCATATCATCTGCAAATAGAGAATGTTTCACTTCTTCTTTTCCAATTTGTATCCCCTTAATCTCCTTTCATTCTCTTATTGCTTTAGCTAAAACTTTGAGAACTATATTGAATAGATAAGGCGAGAAAGGACAATCTTGTCTAGTTCCTGATTTTAGTGGAATAGTTTTGGTTTTTCTCCATTAAGTTTGATACTGGATGTAGGCTTCTTGTAAATCGCCTTTTTTATATTTAGGTATTCTCCCTGTATTCCTGATATCTCCATGGTTTTAATCATAAAGGAGTGTTGGATTTTATCAAAGGCTTTTTCAGCATCTAAGGATATGATCATGTGGTTTTGTTCCTTTAGTTTGCTTATATGATGGATAACGTTTAAGGTGTTTTTTATGTTAAACCTTTCCTACATTTCTGGGATGAAGCCTACTTGGTCATTGTGGATGATATTTTCTATACATTGTTGTATATGGTTTGCTAAAATATTTTGAGAATTTTAGCATCAATTTTCATGAGGGAGATTGGTCTGTAGTTCTCCTTCTTTGTTGTGTCTTTGAGTGGCTTGGGTATTAGGGTAATTGTGGCTTCATAAATGGATTTTGACAATATTCCTTCAGTTTCTACTGTGTGAAATAGCTTGAGGAGTAATGGTAGAAATTTTTCTTTGAATGTCTGTTAGAATTCGGCACTGAAAGCATCTGGACCAGGGCTTTTATTTTTAGTGAGGCTTTTAATGACAGCTTCAATTTCCTTATGGGTTATAGGCCTGTTTAGGTAATTAATCTGATCTTAATTTATTTTTGGTAGATGGTGCCTGTCCAGAAAGCTGTTCATTTCTGCTAGGTTTTCCAATTTTGTGGAATACAGATTTTCAAAATATGATCTGATAATTTTCTGGATTTCCTGTGGGTATGTTGTTATATCCCCCTTTTCATTTCTGATTTTGTTGATTTGGATACTATCTGTCTGCTTTTTGATTTGTTTGGATAAGTGCTTATGTGTTTTCTTGAGTTTCAATTCTTTTTTTTTTTCTTCTTTATTTTGTATTTATCAAAAAAAACACTAAAAAGAATTTAAAAAAAAATGCCGAAGAGTTAACTATAACTATACAGAGGATAATAATCATAAGCATGGCTTATCAAGGGTGGAAATGCAAATAAGATTACTACACATATATTTTCTTTGTGTTCAGCTTTCCCTCTGAATTTTTTTTCCATCCCTGTATATCCTTATTGAAGGTCTCTTCCCCCTCCCACCACACAATTCTTATGCTCTTAACAATATAAAAGACATAAATTCAAAAATTATTTATTTGTTTAGCTATCAGTGTTCAAATACCTTTTTTGATCTGCAAAATTATCATTTGCAATACCACTTGTATTTGGTACAGTACAGCTTTAGTGGTAAAAGTAAGGAAACCAGAACATAATAAAACATTTATTATGTGAAGGGAAAAAAAAGAAATGTTGACTCAGTTCAGAAATACATATCTTATTATATTCTTTAAAATGTCTATATCATTTTGTTATTTATTTTTAAAACTACTATCTTATTGCTTCAAAAACTGTGACAAAAAGCAAATATATTTTGATAATTTAGTTTCCAATACCAAATTCATCATATCTTGAAAATATCAGATTAAAAATATAGCAATTTCAAATTGTATTTAGATGATAATTTATTATGTCAATTTTATTAGTTATCTTTGTACTCAATTATTTTTATGTTTTATAAAAAATACTTTATTTGTGTTCAAGGAATAGCTAAGTGTTTAAGAGCACTTGTTACTTTTCTAAAGGACTCAGGAAAAAAATAACATCTTCCACACATGTTGCTAGAATAACTGGGTGGTGGTAGAAAAATTAAAATTAATCCATATCTATCACTTTGCATAAAACTCAAGTTCAAGTAGATCAAAGATCTCAGCATAAATGAAATTATGCTGAACCTCATAGAAAAGAAAGTAAAAATTAGCCTTGAACATAGGGGCAAAAGGGACTACTTATTAAATATGGCACCAATAGCACACTATCACCAGAATTATTTAAATATGATATGCTATATTAGGGTAAACATTTATTAGAGGGAGAGAAAGTACTTGTAAATATAAAGAGTGATTTTAGAAGATTCAGAACTCTGCATGGGGAAGTTCAGCTTCCTCCAAAGAGATTGGGAATATAATAGGCCATCTGGTCTGTCTCTCTAGGCTCTATCCCACCTGGCCACACTCTAACAGGGGTCAGGACTTCTAAAGTCATTAAGATACATGAAGATAACTAGAACTTCCCTGTATAAAGCCAGAATTCTGCTACAGCACACCACTAAAAAAATTAACCAATAGGAACTCCTGAAACTGAGAAACTTCTGTAAGTCAAAGGGTATGCTCAACAAGATGAAATGACAGTTTGCAGAATGGGAGACTATCTTCTTCAACTCTACATATGATTGAGGACTGATCTCTAAAATACACAAAGAACTCAGAAAACTAGAAGCCATTAATCAAATAATCTAATAAAAAATAGGGTTCTTAGCTAAAAAGGATATTCTCAAATAAAATAAATTAGTGGCTGAAACACACATAAAGAATTCTTCAACATCTATGGCATCAGAGAAATGCAAATCAAAAGAGCTATGAGATACCATTTTATACATGTCAGAATGGCTAAAATAAAAAACAGATGACAGCCTATGTTGGAGGGGATATGGACCAAAGCGAACACTCCTCCATTGCTGGTGGAAATATAAACTTGTACAACTACTTTGAAAATCTGTATGTAGGTTCCTCAGAAATCTTAGAAGCAATCTACTCAGTGATCCAGCAATTCACTATTGAGCATATACCCAAAGGATACAAATTTTTATCACAACTATATTCATATCAGCATGTTTTGTAATAGCCAGATCCTGGAAACAACCTAGATGCCCTCAACTGAAGAATGAATTAAAACACTGTGGTACATGTACACAATGGAATCTACTGAGCATTAAAAACAAAAACAAAAAAATGGTATCCCGAAATTTTCAGGCAAATGAATGTATCTGAAGAGTATTATCTTGAATGAGGTTACACTGACCCAGAAAGATAGAAATGGTATGTACTCATTCATAAGTAAGTTTTAGACATAACACAAACAATAACCAGGCTACAATCCACAAATCTCCAGCAGGTAGGTAATAGGAGGAGACATCCTCCTATAAGAGAGACATCCATGGGTTTCCTTGGGAAGAGGAAATAGACAAGATCTCTTGAGTAAATTGGGATCATGTAGAGAACTATGTTAGAGAAGGTAGAAAGAAAGCTTGAGAAAATGAGATTGCTTAGTGGAAGAAGCAACAGGGAGAAAGGACAAAAAAAATAGATATCTTATTAAAGAGAGCCATAGACAAGGTAGAAAGAAACCTAGTGCTAGAGAAACAACTAAGAACCCAAAAGGTGTCCCTGGTTAGGACTCCAAGTAATCATGGAAATAATGCCTAAACAGGACTTCTTTTATAATCAATAAATGACCACCCTAACTGTGATTATAGAACTTTCATTCAGCAATTGATGAATACAGAAGCAGAGATCTATAACTAAGCACCTTCTTGAGCTGTGTTGAGCTGAATAGAGGGAGGAGAGAGGATCTGAGCAAGGGGGTCGGGATCATGACTAGGAGGCCCACAGAGATGGCTCACCTGAGCTCAGTAACTCTAAAATAACCACAGAGAAACCTTCACAGAAAGGAGCTAAATCTTCAGAATGTAGATGACAGACAAAAGGCATGAGCAGTTTGTGGAGTCTCTTTCAAGACCACAGTTTATTCCCAGTACATGAACTGACTTCTCAGAGCCCTTTTCCTACAGAGGAAGACACCTTATTCACACTTGATACTGGGAGAGGGGTGGTGGGACCTACCTCAACTGAATATTCCAGACTAAAATGACTCACCTTAGGATTTCTGTCCTCTTCATTGGAATAGATGGGGGGAGGGGCGGAAGGAAGGCTGAGGAAAGGAGAGGAGGAGGGAAGGGAAGTGGAACAATAGAGGATATGAGAAAAAAACCTTTTTAAATAAAAACAATTTACAAAAACAAAGGCTAAAAAATTGAAGAAATATAGGAATTTGAAATTATATTTAGATCAGAATATATTATGCCAATTTTATTAGTTATCTTTGTTTCCTTTCTAAAGAACTCAGATCCAGTTCTTAGCATTCACATGGAAACAAAAAATAATCTGTAACTATAATTCCAAAGGATCTGACACTGATTTCTTACCTCTGCTGATATCAGTCTACTGATACATAAATATGCATGCAGCAAAATAAAACATTTTTCTTTCTTTTTATATAATACATTACTTTGAGGCAAATTTTCAGAATTCTTAAGACATTGATACTAATTTGAGACTTAAATTTGCCTTACCAAGATGTAATTTACAAGATTACTTCTTTTCATTCCTACTTTCTTTCTTTTTCTCTTTTTTTCTTTATTTTTAATTTATGAGGCTTTATAAGTATTCAAAATTCAGTAGAAATTAAATTTAATTTGGATATTTTCCTGAGATTGTGATTCTCATATTATTTTATTTCAAATTTTTGATCCAAATTGGTTTTACCTGTATGCAGTCTCACAATCACAAGAGAGAGAACCGACATCCTACATAGCACATGATTTTAAGTAAGTGGGATTAACCAATTCCAGTACACTTAAATGCATAGTTGCAATGATTGATAAATTTATTATTTAGAATCACTATACTGTTATATTATTTTATATTAATTGCAATATTCTATTTTTGGCCTTTTTATCATAATGATATTTTAGAGTAAGACACATGATAAAAACAATATTTTTCAATACTCATTTTTAAATATGTACAATTGAAAATAAAAATAACTTGCTCCTAAGCAAGACAATCACACCTTGGTATTTTGAAATTTGTGTTATTTTAAATAGACTTTTAATATGATAAAGATAAAAGGGCTGAAAAAGATATAAGGGAAATATCACCCTTTTTAACAGCTGCAGATAGCATTAAATACCTTGGAGTAACTATAACCAGAGAAGTAACAGATCTATTTGACAAAAATTTTAAGTCACTAAAGAAAGCAATTGAAGAGGATATCAGAAAATGGAAAGATCTCCCAAGTTTTAAACTATTTTTAAAAGCATATTATCTAAATTGTAGTGAGAAAATTAGTTAAAGGCAAATGTGAAATAATTTGTACTGGAAAGGACTCAATAAATTGGTGCCAATGTTTCTTAACCTTGATTGTAATGACAGAGATAAATAATCACAGTAAAATCTTAACAGAAGGAGAAGCATATTGTATGCACTAATCCTTATGCCATTAGTTATAATTATTTGCCAAAATAATAAACTTTGAATATCAGGTTCTTGAATTAAAAGTTATTATTCAGTTTTTTGTAATATGTACATGACATAATTATCTGTGTTAAATCAAGTCATTTTATCATATAACTCAAATACATATTAGAGGGTGAAAGGTATAAGAAAGTATGGGTTTAAGGAAACACAAAATTCAAATAAGGCTTTGATGATGTTGGGTTTTTTATTTAATTTTTTCACTGATTTTTTTTCATCCATAATATATTTTGAAATACAGACAAGTGGGAAAGATGAAACAGCAGTTAAGAATGCTTGCTACTCTATCAGGGGATGGTAGTTTAGTTATCAGAACCCACATAGGTGGTTTTAAACAATATGTAACTCTAGCTAATGATCTTATGTTGTTTACTCTACAGGCATCTGTGGCCACCAATACTCATGAGAACATCATACTCATACCCATACTTGAACCTTAAATAAAAGAATTTTTTTTGTAAATTTAAAGCAAAAGCCTAAACTGGAAGTCACAGAGTTTCATCTTTTATAAAATGCTGTTATTAATATTTTAAAATGATTCCAGTTTTTTTAAAAAAATTTATACTTAATATGAAATTTATTTTATTAGGTTCTACATATAATTCTAAGTTAAAATTTTATTTCTAATATTATAGTAATGTTATTCCTTGAAACAAAAATGTGGATTATATTATTCTTATGTTATAATTTGCTGCACTGTATTTTATATTTTGGATGGCATAATGGTTAATTTTGATACTTGATGTAACTTAGAATCACCTGAAAAATACATCTAAATGAGTATCTTCCTATGTGACCTGGCTAGTATGAACAAGAGTGAAGGAGTTTCTTACTGTAACTGAGCTAGTAAGACATATGATGGTAATGTCTTATGGGTTGATCTCCAGTATGAATAAAAAGTAGATAGTGCATGGAGCTGAGTGTTAATTTGCATATAGTAACTAATAGGATTCACTTTTCAATTATTTATATGATATGATTAGCTTGGCAATAAGCAACTCTACCACTTGAGACAAATCACTGCCCCTGTAATTTAAATTTTAAAGGCACTGCATTGTTCAGTTAAATAATGTTGCTGAAATTCAAAAGTTAATTAGAAATCTATCTTGATATAGGTTAAAAATAATGAAGGAGATAACTATCCAGCTTGCACTG
Source organism: Sigmodon hispidus (assembly GCA_004025045.1). Classification (NCBI taxonomy): domain Eukaryota; kingdom Metazoa; phylum Chordata; class Mammalia; order Rodentia; family Cricetidae; genus Sigmodon; species Sigmodon hispidus. Next base: position 15,238 of record PVIH01009641.1, on the reverse strand, counting down.
CAATTTCATGGTACTTCTGTTAGTTATATAGTGCTAAATCTGCATTCTTTTACTTCATACTGCCTAAAAAAAATCACGGGCTGAAATACAGTCATTTAATGAATTTTTTTCTATTATTGTTTTCATTGTTATCATTTTGGTGCAGACTAAGTTTTGGTAAATTGAGAAAATTAAAAACTACAAATGAAGATAAAAAGAAATCTACCAAACCAAGGAAATGAGTTTGTCATATGGGTTGAAAAAAAAGTGTTATTTATTTTAGAGTTACAGTATTAATGTATGTCTAATTTTATTGTAAAAACAAAAATAATGCAATTTAAGCGACACCCCATAAAACTGACAAAAAATAGAATTTCAATTAATGTACTACACCTTCATATTCTTTAACTAATTTGATAAATGTTGAACATTTCATTTGGGGTAAAAACAATATTTTACATAAACATTTAAAATTAAAATAGCTTATCAATTTTATACTTAAAATAGGTAATCAATGGTAGAGTCTTTAAAATGTTGATTGAGTGATTTGATATCTGCAGACATATCAAGTAAAATGTTACACTTAAAAATAGAAGAAATTTTGGGAACAATACATATATACATATATAAATTAATAATGATTATTTGATAAGACATATTTAAAACTTATATTTTTTATTATTTATGTGTGTGGTGTATATAGACACAGACATATATATATATATATACATGCACACATAGACACAGATCATATATACACACATAAACATATACATTCATATACATGCACATACACATATAAACATATACATACCCAATCACACAAACAGGTATATACATACATACATACATACATAAATTTACATGCATATGTATATTTGTGTGTGGTAATATATTGCATATTTAATAAAACCTGAAATATCAAGTGATCAATCTGCTGTAGTCAAAACTAGGCAGAGGTAGCTCCAAGATTTCCTCAGATAACAGAGCAGTTGTAACTAACATAGCTTCAGGAGTTCTGGATCTCTGAGTACAAGACCAAATAGCTGGGCTTCAATGGCATATATCTTTAATTGCAGCATAGGGAAAGCTGGAATTGACGACCTACATTTTTAATCCCATAACTCCAGAGACAGAGATCTTTTTGTATTTCTGTAAATTCAAGGTGACTACTATCGCAGTAAAAACCCGCTGTGAGATATGTTTTAAGTGAGGTTTATTTTGAGAGAATCACTTACAAAACAGAAGATTTTAAGAGAAAGCGAAGGGATAAAGTTTCAATGCACCGGAGCGTTTCTAAGGAAACCTCCTCACACACACGCTACCGGCCTGGCACTCCACTGGCCCGGAACTCCACAACCGCGAACCAGAAACCCAGCCCCATCGCGAGAGCTCCTGGCCCTGCGCAAGAGAATGCCTGCTTCCTGTCTCTCTCCAGTTGTTGTCCCAAGCTTGTTCTCGTAGACCACGCCTCTCTTGGCTTCTGATTTCCTGCTACATCTCCCCCTTTTGTCTAAATAGGAAGGTTCTAAACTAGGTATGAAACTACATACTATAGGGATCATCATAAGGCAGTGTCTGAGGAAGAGAAAGGTTCTAACATAAGTGAGGCCAAACTACCACTAACAAAAAACAACTACAAAGTGCAAGTTAATGTCTAAAATGTTGATATGAGAAAATGCACAGGGATTGCTTTAAGGCTGTTTATCTTAAACAATAAACCTCTAACACCTGAGTGTCTTTGCTGAAATGTGAATAACAACCTCAACTATCTAATCTTCAACACCGTCAAGACCTGAGAAGGAAAATATATACCTAAAGTTGGAAGCATGAAGTAACTTCCAGAATTTAGGAGAAGACAATGACAGTTAACTACCTGGACAGTCATCCACCACTTCTCTGTACAATGGGAGCTTCCATCCCTGTGGCTACTGGCCTAGGATATCTGACAAGTCTCCATAGAAGCAGCGTATTTTTTGGTAGGACCGTCTTATCCTGTCTAGGCAGGCTTCGGCAGTCTGTATCCCTCATCCTGCTCGTGCATTTCCGACAGTGAGCACGCTGACAGCAGTCAGGGCAAGTGCAGTCCTTTGCCCCTCAGGCCATTATTCGCCAAACTAGACAATCTCTTTGCAAGATGTCTGTGATGCTCAACACTGCCTTGAGAAAGGAACAGTGGTGCCACGAGTTGTCATGTCTCTCAAGGCCAAATTCGAGATAACAAAATCATGAATGCCATATTCTCTCGGTCTATGAAGTGTTTGAAGACGCCTATCTATTTGGTATATTCTGACATGTTCCTGAAAAGCCTGAGTATCCTGACTGTTAGGTGATAAATCTGAGTAATCATAATCTGCAATCCCAATCAATCAAGAAAGTGAGGCTAACATTGTAAAAATAGGCATTCCAAAATGAGTGTACAGTTCCTCCAAATAATTTCAAGTATAACAATCTTAGGAAAATTGACCAAAATACACATTTTGTATCAAATGACAATATCCATACTATATATCATTATATATAAAAATATATCTAAACAGATTTATATAAAACAACTCATGTGTATAGTACAACAAATGCTATGACTTTCATAAATAATTAGAGGTAGAAATTGCATTATGGAAATGACAATGCACTTAATATACATCAATGTGCAAAATGTTTTAAACAGAGGTAGACACGTGCAAAATAGGGCAATTATACATTCAACTTTGCATCAATATACATTATCCCAATCAGACATATAGATTAATTTCCCATTTGTATCAATATACAGACATTTGTACCATGTCAATAAAGAGGAAATGTGGTAGAATGTTTTCTGTATGATGTAATTAAAGAGCTGTTTGGCCCATGCAAGGCACGGTAGAAGTGGGTGGAGAATCAGAGGCAGCCAGGTAGAAGGAGGGTGGAGTTAAGTCAGTCTTCATCCGTCCCCCGAAGAAGAAGCATGTAGGAATTCAGGTAAGCCACGGGCTGCAAGCCATGTGGTGGGTAGATTCATGGAAATGGGTTGATTTAAGATGAAAGAGCTAGCTAGTAATCTGCTTAAGATATGGGCCAACAGTGTTAAAGTATATAAGCGTGTGATTCATTTCTTTGTGGGACAAAAGCCGCGGCGCGCGCCAGGTCACAAACCTCCACACCCAAAACGGCCCAGGAAAAACTTTCTACAACAGACTACTAAATAAAGTAGCTCACACCTTTAATCTTAACTTGGATGAGATTAGGAGAGACTTAGGTCAGAAACGTATTTAAGACAGGGTTAGGAAAACAGCAGCAATTAGAAGTGACCAAGAATGAAGCTAAGGAAGCTGTAAGAGAGCTGGGTAAGGTTTGACTCTTTTGTTTCCTCTTTCTGATATTTCAACCTTTCTTTAACATCTTTGAGCTTCTTTAATTAAAACCAGAATTCATGTTACATATATGCATATATATAGACACATATACACGTATACATACTTAAATGAATATATGTATACAAACATAAATACACATTCATATATACACACATATATACATGGACATATATATTACATATGTATATATAATGTACATAAAAAAGATTCACTTAAAATGTTGAACACATATACAAATTATTCCACAGTCTTGGAATTACTCCTTCCTTCTTTATTACAGTCTAACACAACAACCTATGTGTCTTCCTTTTGGTCATATGGGACATGCTATAATGAAGTGATGATATCATGTTTTGAGGTTGTAGATATTTATAGACTTGTTCAATTGTCTCAATAAAGGCATTGTATATTTAGCAAGTATTTTGTTCACAATATCATTAAAATATACAATTGAAAATCTTTTTAGTAGACCTACAAGTAATATAAAATGTAATAAAGAATATGTATTTTCAAGAGGATATGACAAAGTCAGACTGAAACAAAACCAGTCTACCAGCTCAGCAATACAGAAATCATTCAAGGGAAAACTCCAAACTAAGGACCCCAGATACACCTATGAAACCACAATCAATCAATAATCCCACAGAGGTTTACCCCAGAGAAAGAGTTACCACATTTTATAACAAGTTATAAACCAAATATAGCAGGAAATATCAGTCAGTGGTCACTAATATTCTTTAATATCAATGGACACAACTCACCTATAAAAAGACACACATTAACAAGATGGATACAACAATAGAAACGATCCTTCTGTTGCCTACAAGAAACACACCACAACCACAAGACAGACACAGGCTCAGAGTAAAGGGTTTGGAAAAGATTTTCCATTCAAAAGGTTCTAAGAAACAAGCTGGGGCTGCCATCCTAATACCTAAAAAAAAGTAAACATTAAGCTAAAAGCAATTAAAAGGGACCAAGTTGATAATTACTTATTCATCACAGGAAAAATTGATCAAGAGGAGATTTCAATCCTGAATATTTCAATCCTAATATAAGGGCACCTACCTATGTAAAAGAAATACTGCTACAGCTCAAATCCCACATCAATTATGACACTTTAATAGTGGGAGACTTCAATACCACCCTTTCACCTCTGGATAGCTCAACCAGACAGAGACAGACACAGAGACACAAGGAGTCCAACAGAGGTTATGATGCAAATGGATTTACAGATAACTAAAGAAGCTTTCACCCTAATGCAAAGGAATATACATATTTCTTAGCTCCTCATGAAACTTTCCTAAATTTGACCACATAATTGGTCACAAGACAAATATCAACAGATAAAAAATAATGGAAAATAATCTCTTGTAACATATCAGACAACCAAGGCCTAAAGTTAAGAGTTCAACAACATCAAAAATCAAAGAAAGCATACCAACTCATGGAAACTAGACATCACTCAGCTGAACCACCTCTAGGTCAAGAAAAAAAAAATGAAGAAAGAAATCAAAACTTTTCTAGAATTTAATTAAAATGAATCCACAACTTACCCAATCTTATGGAACACAATGAAAACAGTCTTTAGAGGAAAATTCATAGAACTAGATGCCTATATGAGAAACCTGGAGAAATCCCACACTAGAGAACTAATAGCTCATCTGAAAGCCTTAGAACAATTAGAAGCAAACTCACCTAGAAAGAGTAGACGGCGGGAAATAATCAAACTTAGAACTGAAATCAATACAATTAAAACAAATAAAAAATACAAGAAATTCACTGATTCAAAGAGTTGGTTTTTGAGATATTCAACAAGATAGATAAGTGCTTATCCTAACCAATCAAAAAGAAGAGAGAGAGTGTCCAAATCAACAAAATTAGAAATGAAAAGGGGGATAAAAAAAACAGACTCCCAGGAAATCCAGAGAATTATCAGATCATACTTTGCAAATCTATATTCCACAAAAATGGAAAATCTAGAAGAAATGGACAGCTTTCTGGAGAGGTACCATTTACCAGAATTAAATGAAGAACAGATTAATAACATAAAGTGGCCTATAACCCTTAAGGGAATTGAAGCTGTCATTAAAAGCCTCCCCAAAAATAAAAGCCCTGGTCCAGATGGCTTCAGTGCCAAATTCTACCAGAAATTCAAAGAAGAATTACTACCGTTACTCCTCAAACTATTTCACACAGTAGAAACTAAGGAATATTGTCAAATTTCTATTATGAGGCCACAATTACCCTAATACTCAAGCCACTCAAAAACACAACAAAGAAGGAGAGTTACAGACCAATTGCCCTCATGAATATTAATGCTACAATACTCAACAAAATTTTGGCAAACCATATACAACAATATATAAGAAATATCATCCATCATGACCAAGTAGGCTTCATTCCAGTAATGCAGGGCTGGTTTAACATACAAAAAAAAAAAAAAAAAAAAAAAAAAAAAAAAAAAAAAAAAAAAAAAAAAAAAAAAAAAAAAAAAAAAAA
>PVIH01009640.1:24492-81144 GCA_004025045.1 Sigmodon hispidus | reverse complement strand
TGAGTGAGTGAGAGAGTGAGTGAGTGAGTGAGTGAGAGAGAGTGTGTGTGTGAGTGGTAGTAGTAGTAGCTGCAGCAGTAGCAGTAGTGGGGGTAATATTAGTAGGAAAAGAGAAACTTCTGTAAAATGCCCGAATAAACCATAGAAGGAAGAAGCCTGGGTCTCGTGCCTTCCTTGCAGGCAGGGTCGCGCATGAGAAGCCACCCCTCCAGGTCCCAGTTTTTTTTTCAAGACAGGGTTTCTCTGTGTTGCCCTGGCTGTCCTGGAACTTACTCTGTAGACCAGGCTGGCCTCGAACTCAGAAATCCACCAGCCTTTGCCACCCAAGTGCTGGGATTACAGGTGCTATGGCATTATGCCTGGAAATTCTTACAATTTTTAAGAACTATCTAGAGAGCTAATAGCAGATCAGACTCGGAAGGAGGCAATCACAAACACAGCGGGAGTGGAAATGAATAGAGAGGACTCCAGCATCAACATGGGCCAGTGCAGGAAAGGTCTTCTCCTGACCATCTAGACAGGGAGAAAACCACATCCCTTCTTATTTTCAGGTCTCACGATTATTTCAATTATTTTCTTGATTAGAAAACAACCAGTTAGCTTTGCAAAGCGGAATGCTACAAATTCTATTATTGCTTCTATATGTCAAAAATATTTTAGTCTAAAAGGGTTCAGCAGAGCACCCATCTAGAATGCACACAGACCTTTTTTTTGATTCCCAGCCCCACAAAAAAACCAAGCAAACTAAACTCTCTAGACAACAGGAAACCTCCCACCAGGTTCAGGGCTTTGGATTTAAATGTATCATGTGCCAACCTCTCAAATACTAAAACCAAACCAACAGATGGCACTTCTGCTACTGTGGTGGGGTTTTCTAAGTATATGTGCTCATTTGATAGTGGTCTAAGGCGTGAGTCAAACTCACTCACTCCAATCACACAGGCCACCCAACACAAGAACACGGTACCTTTCTAGTGAGTCGACGCTTGATCTCCCGCTTCTCAGCTTGACGGTCAGCTTCATTCTTAGCTTCAATTGACAGAAACAAAGGATATTACTTCAAAATGACAATTTTCACAGCAAATATTTTACTAATTATAATAATATATTTCTTAAATGTCAAAGCTAGAACAAAATACTTCATTTGTGAATAGCTAATCAAGAGCCTTACCCTAGCAGGGCGGTCTTTTCCTGTCTAGTGTATAGTCAAATACTTAAGAACAAGATGGAAAACTAGGGCACTGCCTCAGATTTAAGCTAAGGATGTTTATCACTTTTTTTTTTTTTTTTTTTTTTTTTGAGACAGGCTTTCTCTGTGTAGCAGTCCTGACTGTTCTGAACTAGCTCTATAGGCCAGGCTGCCCTTGAACTCACAGAAATCCACATGCTTCTGTCTCCTGAGTGCTTAGAATTAAAGGTGTGAACCACAACTACCTGGCAGTTTTCATATTTTTAAACACCTTCCAGATATCTAATTCCATGTGCTTAAAGATCTATAGAACTGAAAATATTTTTAATATTAACTTTAGTACTCTTGAAGAGGAAATTTTCAGAAGATAGCTCACTACACTTGCTGCTCTAGAGGGCCTGACTCATGTCCCAGCAACCATGGTGGAGGATCACAACTGTCGGTAATTATAGCTGGGGTGGGGAAATTCCATTCTCTCTTCTGGCCTCTACCATTGCCTCACCTCAAACATGGCACATGCACAAATAATAAAATTAAAAAATATTTTTCTTGGGAGAAAAAAAAGTATCTAGGGGCTACAGTGATGGCCCAGTGATTAAGAGCACTGACTGATCTTCCAGAGGATCCAGGTTTGGTTCCCAGCGCCCCTACTAGGCAGCTACAATGCCTTGTAACTCTGGCTCCAGGGACTGTTTTGGGCTCTATCCTTGGAATCCACCAGGAACAGAAATGTTCTATGATGTAGAATGTCTTTCAATATGCTTTGAATTACCATAAAGGAACTGTTTTGGCCTAAAGGGGAAGGAGGGCGGAGTCAGATGGAGATGCTATAAGCTGCCGGCCCAAGACAGCAAGATAAGATGTAATGGAGGGGCTGGAGAGATGGCTCAGCAGTTGAGAGCACCGTCTGCTCTTCCAGAGGACCCGGGTTCGATTCCCAGCACCCACATGGCAGCTGACAGCTGTCTGTAGTTCCAGTTCCAGGCAAACATCAAGGCAAATAAATAATAAATAAATAAAGTTTTAAAAAAAAAAAAGATGTAATGGAGCGCAGGTAAAGCCACTAGTCCTGTGGCAAGAAATAGAGCAATGGACTGAGTTAAGTTGTAAGAACTAGAGGATGATGAGCCTAAGCCATAAGCCAAACAGTTTATAGCTAATATAAGCATTTGTGTAATTATTTGGTGTGGATATTTAATAAATCCTGGGATGTCAGAGAGAGCACACAGTCAAATCCTAGGCAGACAGCTCAGGAAATCCTTGATCCTTGAGTACAAGGATAAACAGCTGAGAGTAAATCACATACACCTTTAATCCTAGCACGGGAAAAGCTGGGAGTGGTGACCAACACCCTTAGTTCCATAACTCTAGAGACAGAACTTCTGTTTCTGTGAGTTCAAGGCTACACGCCTTTAATCCTAACCTGGATGGGATAGGGTATATAAGGGCTGTAGAAACCAGGTAAAACAGAAGGACTGACAGAAGCAACCAGGAGCGAGGCTGAGGAAGTTGCAAGACAGCTGGGTGAGAACTGACTGTGGTGCTTCCTTTCTCTGATATTTCAGCCTTCCCCTAATATTTGGCTCAGAATCTTCTTTTCTTACAACCCAAATTCGTGCTACTACAATTTGGGGCTAAGCGGCTACAGGACAGCAGGTCTGGACCTCGGCTGAGACAGGCCAGAAACTTCAGGCTACAGGTCTGTTTTAGCTCAGCCATAACTTAGCTCAAACAAAGAATGCACAGACTGTCATATTGTCACAAATGCGAACACAGACCCAGGATGCTATGAAAACATTTAAAAAATATTCTGGCATATAGTATATGAAACAATACCATGGTGCCATCTTCCTAGGAAGCTGGGCTTCCAAAGCAGGAGCTAACTCTCCTCTGCCCTTTTAGCAAATACTTCTGCTCTAATGCATATTACACTCATGGTGCACAAAGAAGACCCGGGCTTCATTACGCTGGACTCACGCTGTAGTATATTACGTTGCTCCAGTTCTTCTGCAGTCGGTCTTTGACTCAGTCGCCTACAACAGAGAGACAGACAGACACAGGGTACTTAGGTGTCCATGGCAAACCTCCAAATACTGTTTCTAAGGATTTTGAAGGGTTTTTGTGGCCCAATTTATAACAAAGAAACCAGTAAAACTTCTAACGTATACTTCAGTAGTTTGTCATGAAACTCAAAGTCCGAACATATCCACAGTAGCATGAGAATGTGGTACTCACACCCATGAGGCCAGCACCCAAGAGCAGATGCACAAGGATAACCAGATCCTGTCTGCACACAGAGAGGTGGGCAAGTGTTGACATTCTGTAGTCTGGCAGTTAAAAACACTGGCTATTCTACCAGAGAACCTGGGTTTGGTCCCAAGCACCCACATTATAACAGAAAACTGGCTGGAACTCCAGTTCTGGGGACCTGGTGTCATCTTCTGAATTTCTTGGATACAGCATACACTTGGTACATACAGCCAAAGCATTAATACACATTAAAAAAAAAAAAAAAGAAAAAGAACTTTATAACAAAAATGTCTTTATATCTCCTAAGTGTGAACTGAAGCCTCTGGTTTCTGTTTCTTTGATTATTAGTGATGTTGAACATATTCTTGTTTTGAGATAGGTTCTCACTGTACACCAGACTGTCCTAAAACTTAACATATAGAGCAGGCTAGTCTCAGACTCAAAGATCCACTTGCCTCTGCCTTCCCAGTAATGGAATTTAAGGTGCACATTACCACATCTTGTCAAGCTGAATGTCTTTAAAATATACCCAGTGGCCATATATATGTGTTATTTTATTTTTTGGAAACAGAGCTTCCTACAGTACATCAGTGTGATCTGGAACTTGTGATAATCTTCTTGCCTCAGCCTCCCCTGTGCTGGGATTCTAGGCATGCATTATCCCATCTGGCTGCAACACAGGGTTAGGTAACAATGCTGTCCTTTACATGGACAGATGCAGGAGAGATGACTCTCTCAGGAAGGGCAGCTATATAGGAGGAATGGTTATATTCATGATCATGAATGGACTAATTAATCTATATTTCCTGACAAGATCAGAGTTGGAGGTGGGGAAGGACCCACACATCGCAGCACAGAGGAGGATGAGGCAGGAAGGCTGCCACAGGTCCAAGGCCAGCCTCAGTTAGAGTGAGTTCCAGGCCAGTTTAGGCCACAGCATGAGACTTTCACAAAACAACCACAAAGAGTTAACACTATAATCCCACAGACCTTTGCAGTTGGAACCCTGGTGGGAACTGATAAAATCCTGGCTTTCAAAGCAGCCCCAGGATCAGCAGTATAAGACATACAAACCAGGCCCCACCCTGAAGCAAAAACTCTGGGCGGAACTCAACAATTTGCTTTTTAAACAAGCCTGCCTGGTAAGTTAAGCCTGCCAAATGCTTAAGTGTGAGAACCACTGACTAGAATTAATTAGAGGAACAAAAAAAAAAAAAAAAAAAAAAAAAATCCAGGTAAATGCCATCTAACAGGATTCTGATTCAATTAGTTACATCACTTCAGTGGAGTAACACACAGTGGTCATTAGTAATAAAGACAAAGACTATGTATTTGATGGCGGTGGTTCCAGTCTTTAGTCTTAGCACTTGAGAAGCAGAGGCCCTGAAAGTTTGAGACGGGGCTGGAGAGATGGCTCAGCGGTTAAGAGCACCTTCTACTCTTCCAGAGAACCCGGGTTCGATTCCCAGCACCCACATGGCAGCTAACAACTGTCTGTAGTTCCAGTTCCAGGCAAACACCAAGGCAAATAAATAAATAAATAAAGTTTAAAAAAAAAAGAAAAAAGAAAGTTTGAGGCTAGCCTGGTCTACAAAGCAAGTTCCAGGACAGCCAGGGCTACATAGTTAGACACTGTCTCAAAACATCCCCCCCCAAAAAAAGACTATATGGTAACAGAAAAATTGTTATGATTAAAAAAAAATTAGTTTGTCAGGCAGCATACACCTTTAATCCCAGCACTCAGGAAGCAGAGGCAGGTGGATCTCTGTGAGGTCAAGGCCAGCATGGTATGTGGAGTAAATTCCAGAATATCTATAGCCAGACAGAGAAACTCTGTCTTGAAAAAACATACAAAAAATTTAAAGATTTTGTTATTTTGCTTCCTTTTCCTCAAGAAAACACCAAATGGCGGATGATGCCAGTGCAGAGGGAGAACCCAGAGGATCCGGGAGGCCCAGGATTAGGAGGTCATGGCAGCTTCCATGGAGTATTCGGCAGTGGTCTTAGGGGCTTCGGCTGTGGTTGAGGCCGTGGGGCCCGTGGAGGTAAAGCCGAAGACAAGGAGTGGGTCCCCGTCTGTGTTGGTGCATCTTATCCCCACCCCCAGAGGCACTGGCATCGTCTCTGCTCTTGTGCTCAAAAAGCTATTGATGATGGCTGGGATTTATGACTGCTACACATCAGCAGGGGCTGCACTGCCAGCCTGGGCAACTTTGCCAAGGCCACTTTTGATGCCATCTCTAAAAGAGACTGTGTTTACCAAGTCTCCTTATCAGGAATTCACTGACCATCTTGTGAAAGCCCACACCAGAGTCTCTGTTCAGAGGACCCAGGCTCCAGCTGTGGCCACCATATAAGAGTTTTATACAAAAATGAAAAGTGAATTGAGTCTGTTAAAAAAAAAAATTTGTTATTTTTTTTTAACTTTATTTATTTATTTGCCTTGGTGTTTTGCCTGGAACTGGAACTACAGACAGTTGTTAGCTGCCATGTGGGTGCTGGGAATTGAACCCAGGTCCTCTGGAAGAGCAGATGGTGCTCTTACCCGCTGAGCCATCTCTCCAGCCCCAGATTTTGTTATTTTTAAGTGTGTGTGTGTGTAAAGGCTGGGAGTTACAGTCAGCTGTAAACTGCCCAATGTGGATGCTGGGGATTGAACTACAGTATTCTGGAAGAGCACACTAAATTTTTAAAAGTTGTTTATAGTTCAGTGACAGGGCACTTGCCTCGCTGGCATGAGGACTTGTGTTTCATCCCTATCAGCACAGAAAGAAAAGAGACTGTTGTTCCAGACATGGTGCACACACCTGTGACCCGTCTTGGGCTCCATGAGACCCAAAATCAAAAAGCCAACAAACTATAAACCACAATTCACAAGAGAGACTGTATGTGGCTTGAAATCATAAATTTTTTTTCTCATTTTTTTGAGGAGAGCCTCAGGTAGTCCCAGGTGATCCTCAAACTTACAAAGTACCTGTGGATGGTCTTAAATGAAATCCTTATGTTCTGCCTCCCTCCCTCTCTCTCTCTCTCTCTCTCTCTCTTCTCCCTCCCTCCTTTCTTCCCTTTCTCCTTCCCTCCCTCCCTCCCTCCTTCTTTCTTTCTTCTGAGATGAGCCCGGTTGGAACTGCAGAGATCTTGCTTCTGCCTTCTGAATGCTAAAATTAAAGGTATGCACCAGACTAACTTTTTCTTTTAAAATGTTAGCACATTTATTTATTTTTTATTTTTTTAAACTTTATTTATTTATTTGCCTTGGTGTTTGCTTTGAATTGGAAACTGGAACTACAGACAGTTGTGAGCTGCCATGTGGGTGCTGGGAATTGAACCCAGGTCCTCTGGAAGAACAGTTAGTGCTCTTAACCGCTGAGCCATCTCTCTCCAGCCCAGCACATTTATTTTTGTGTGTGTCTAAAAGGAGGCACAACTGTGACCAGAACATATAGGTGGAACCAGAGAAACACTCCCGGGAGTGGGTTCTCTCCTTCTATTACATGGGTCCCAGGAATCAATTCAGGTGCAGAGCTTGGGTCACAGGCACTCTTATACACTGAACCATCTCATTGGCCCTTAGGTTTTTCTTTTTTCTGTAACTTTCTAACTAATAAAACAATAAACACATGCTTATTTTATACTATTGAGAGAGAGGAAAAAAAACCTTTGCAAATGATAACTTGATAGAAAGCTGTGGAAAATAGTTTTGTACACTGTGAGGGTTTGTTGTCATGGGTGGTCTAAGCCAAACTGAGAATGACGAGATGAGGGAGCAGAGCTGGGGGAGGCCGGAGCCAGATGGAGAATGAGGCAGACACAGAGACAGAAGCAAAAGCTGTGAGCCTTGGGGCAGCACATACATTGATAAAATGGGTTTACTTGTAAGAACTAGTTAATAATAAGTCTGAGTTATCAACTAAGCATTTTGTAATTAATATAAGCTTTTGTGTGTTTATTTAGGACATGTGGTCAGGACAGAATTTTGGCAAGTACCTTTACACACTGAACATTCAAGTTGGCTCTTAGAGTTTCTTTTTCCTGTAATTTTCTAACTATTAATATAATAAAAATGTGCTGATTTTTATACCATAGGGAGAGAAAAAAAACCACCTTTGCAAGTCATAATTTAGTAGACGATAGAGTCAGTTGTGGTGGCACATACTTTAATTCTAGCATTGTGGGTGTCTGTGAGTTCAGGCTAGCTTGATCTACATGGCAAGTTCCAGGTCATCCAGGGCTACTACACAGTAAGACTCTGACTCAAAAAATAATGTACTAGTGGCACACACCTTAAATCCTAGCACTTGGGAGGCAGAGGCAGAATGACTTAGTGGGCAAAGTGCTTGCAGTGCATAAGGACCTAAGTCTAGTATCCCTGCCAAAACTTGCTATGGTAGCAAGGATCTGCATTCCTGCACTGGCAGAAGGAGACAGGCCGGTCTGGAGGTTCTCTGGCTGGAGAGCCTAGCAAAATCAGCAAGTTCAACCTACCCCAAATAATATGGTGGAGAGTAACAAAGGAAGACACTAGGTGACTTCTCTTTGGTCTCTGTATGGGCACAGCCGAGTGAAGTATACTCCTTCCCCCTCCCAGTTTCTCTCTCACACACACTGCCACATGTGCATGTGTTCAGACACACACACACACACACACACACACACACACACAATTATTAAACCTTTACAATAAAATGACTAAGAACGATTTTCAGATTAAAGCACTCACATATCACCTCAGACTAGAAATCAGACCTGGGAGCATAAAACACTGCTATTAAGATATTATGGGTCAGCCAGACAGGGATGGCTCTCACACACCTTTAATCCAAGCACTTGGAAGTAGAGGCAGGTGGATCTAAGTGAATTTGAGACCAGCCTGATCTACAGAGCAAGTTCCAAGAAAGCCAGGGCTACACAGAGAAACCTTGTTGTGAAAAACAAAACAAAAAATTATGGTAGAAGGGTCATATGTACCAATAATTCTATTGGGTTTGAGACTGGATTGGACTACATGAGACGCTGTCTCAAAAATAAATAAATACACATAAATAAGCAAAACTGAATATGGACAGTATACTACATAAAAAATATTTCATTGATAGTTCCCCCCCCCATAGTTTTTTTTTTTTTTTTAATTGGTAAGCATGCTGTAGGGATAAGAGAATGTCCTTCTTCATAGAAGACTGTGTGCTGAAGTACTCTAAGTACTTCACCTGGTGTGGCGGCACCTCATCTTTAATTCCAGTACTCAGCAGAGCTAGCCCAATCTCTGTGAGCTCAAGACTAATCAGAGCTATATCATGAAATCTTGTTTTAGAAAACAAAATCAGCCGATACGTTAGTGTACATATGCCTGTAAGCCTAGCACTTGACAGACTGAATGAAGAGGATTCTGGGTTATCTAGAGAATGAGGTCAGTGAGTTACAGTGAGAGAACCTGTCTGAACAGAACAACACAAAGATCATGAATGTTTGAGAGTCTCATTAAATGGCCCAGGTTATTGTGGAACCAGCAATATTCTAGCTTCAGTCTCCCAAGTGCTGAAGTTACATGTGGGAGACATCATACCCAGCTTACATTGTATTCTTAAGGGATCCAGAAAAAAACAAAGTATGTGCACACTTGCAGTGTACACAATAATCAGTAATGCAAACATATTAATACATCTATGTAAAGGGTGTTATTTCTCGCAATTTTTCTTGTTTGAAATGGGTATCTTCCCCTCTAATAAAAATGATACATAGCATGAAATACAGGCTTCAGCACCCCAAATGCCAGAGAAGACAGAAGGCCAGCCTTGTTTCTACATGGTCTATAGTCTATGGTAGGAAAGAAGGCTTGACCTTAATTAACGGACACCCTCAGTTAACTTCTCTGGTAGGGAGAAGGCCAAGAGTTTTTAATATCTTTTGTCCTTTTTAGAAAGAGAGAAGTAGGGGCTGGAGATGGCTCAGAGGTTAAGAGCACTGGCTGTTCTTCCAGAGGTCCTGAGTTCAATTCCCAGTAACCATATGGTGGCTCACAACCATCTAGAATAAGATCTGGGGTGCAGACAGAACAATGTATACATAATAAATAAATAAATCTTTAAAAAAAAACCAAAGAAGTAGCTGTGCCATGCACACACCTGTTTATACACAAATATGCTTATTACATTAACAAGAGGCGGGCCTGCATTCCACTTCCCTCTGATTCCAGATGACTTGAAAAACATACTAACTTTTTGAAAAGAAGTTAAATACATGGTACTTATTTAAAAAACCAAAAAAACAGGCATGATGAGTTAGGCGTTAGGTGGCATTTCACGGTTCAGCAACTGAATAAAGTCAAACAGGAATGTGCATTTTATGGGAACCAGCCTGACTTCTTTAACTACCTTTGCAAAACTACCTGTCTATGTGATGGGTGAAGTTCTCAGTGCCCCTTCTGAAATTCCCTGACCTCTTAAACCTTAGAGAACTCCACTTGTCTAACACACCTTGTTAGAAATTATTCTTATAAAGGACAGAATGTTTTACTTACAAGTGTCTGACAGATACACACCAAATGCAAAGGCCTACCTGATCAGCGTGGTCCCGATCTGGTGCCGTATTTCATTCCACTCCTCCCTGCTTTTACGAGGCCAAGAATTCAGGTTCAGCTCTGGTTCACTGGGTCTGCTGCTCAGCTTCATTGCCAGTGTGTCCTTCCTCTTCACTCTGTTGGCCAGAGCACCTGTACACAGGGACAGAATGTTGAAGCACAAAGACTCAGGCTCATGGGAGCCAGGCAGGATCCTGAGAATACAACTCCCAGCTGTCCAGGCTCCAAATGATCCAGCCAAACAGAGGAAGGGACAACGTAAAACATTTAAGGATACTTTCAGAAAAATGAAATGACATAAAGGACACCTTCTATCTACAATCAGCCCTCTACACCTTCCTCATTTAGTGAGTTGTTTTTTTTTTTTTTTTTTTTTTTTTTAATTTTATGTGTGCATTTGACTGTGTGAGGGTGTTGGATTCCCTGGGACTGCAGTTACAGACAGTTGTGAGACATCATGTGGATGCTGGAAATTGAACCTGAATCCTCTAGAAGAACAGCTAGTGCTGTTAACCTATGACCCATCACTCAAGCCCCCTTATTTTACTTAATCTTGTTTTTCAAGAAAAGGTTTCTCTGTGTAACAGTCCTAGGTGTTCTGGAACTTGCTTTGTAATCAGGCTGGCCTTGACCTTACTGACATCTTCCTCCTCTGCCTCCCGTGTGCTGTGCTGTGTGCTGGGACTGAAGGTGTCACCACTGCTCCAGCAATGGAGGTTTCTGAAGATGGAATCTAATCTGTACTGTACTGGGGCAGTCCTCTGACTGGAAACATTTTTATATTATATTATATATTTTATTTTATAAAAATACATATTTTATATTAATAGACCTTATAATCTATCCAACATTGTTTTGAGAGAGAATCCCCACGTTGCCAGGACGCTCTCAAACTCCCAGGTTCACTCACCTTCCTACTCTACCCCTAACTGCAGAGCCACCCTCTCCAGCCCCACTCATCTCTTTTAAGTCTTTCTTTTAAGATTTTATTTTAGGGCTGGAGAGATGGCTCAGGGTTTAAGAGCACTGACTGTTCTTCCAGAGGTCCTGAGTTCAATTCCCAGCAACCACATGGTGACTCACAACCATCTATGATGAGGTCTGGTGCCCTCTTCTAACCTGCAGGCAGAACACTGCATATATAATAAATGAATAAAATATTTTTTTAAATTTATTTTTAGTGATGTATGTATATTTATGTCTATGTGGAGGTATGTGCACATGAATGTAGGTTTCTTCAGAGGCCAGAGGTATTGGGTCTCCTGGAGCTGGAGTTACAGGTGCTTGTGGGCCACCCAACATGGGTGCTGGGAACCAAATTGTATCCATTCTTAACTGCTGAGCCAGTTCGCCAGTATCTCACCTAGCTTTTCGGTGTAACTTTTGTACCAGTTTTTCTCTGTAATTCCTAGTCTCCATCTTCAAGTTGAATGGTTTTAGTTTTTTATTTATGTATTGGGGACTGAATCTTGACTCTCTGCTTAGCTTAGCACAGGCTCTACAACTGGACTACAGCTGGTCTCTGGGTTACAAGATATAAATACAAACCAGGAATCTGAATTATGATGGTGCACACCTTTAAAGAGGCAGAAGCAAGCACATGTCTGTGAGTTCAAGGCCATCCTGATCTACGTAGTGAGTTCCAGGCTAACCAGTACACAGTTCAGAGTTTGTCTCAAAAATGAATAAAAAATAAATCTAAATGATTCTGTCAATGTGGCTCCCACTCATGGCCTCCTTCAACAGAGGCATGAAGATAAGCAGGGCAGTCGTTCAAGGCAGCTTCCAACAGCCAGAGGACTCCACAGAACAGGGAGCCTGTTTCCACTCTTGCTGGGATCTAGCTCATTGACAGAGGGTTGCCTAGTCATGTGTGGTACCCAGTCCCCAGCACCACCCAAAGGTCTTTCTTTTACACTTTCCTCCCTTACTCTGATGGCTTTCATCTTCATCATCCTCATCTTCTTCATCTCGATACTGAATGGGACCCTCTGAATCTGAATCACTCTCTTTCTCTTCCTCCTGCAGACACTGCGGTAGTTTAGGAGTGACTGAGGTAGATGTCATGTCCTCAACAAATGGGCAGGGCTGCTCTTCGTCTTCATCATCTGGACTAACAAATGAACATAAGTATAAATGGTTTTGTTTTTTCAAAAACAATGAGGCTTTTCAGAAGGATTAAAACACACATAGTAAGTCAGTCCATTAGTGGAAAAAGACATAATTCCCTGTCTTAACATTAACTTCTTCCCAAGAAAACTTTTTAAGATTCATGAATTTAAAAAGCACTGGATTCAAACTCCAGACTGTTTCTTAGTAGAGACTGACAATTTCAGAATTTGCCTAATTTCCTTCACAGAAGCCTTTCGAGTGGACACGGCCTACATTTAGGAAGGAGATAACAAAGAACAGAGAGGATGGATCACATGCCAGAAGTTGGGAGAGCCGTGATAACCCAGGGCTCCCTCAGTATCAGCAAAAGCTCTTAAACACCATGTAAAACATGAGGATCATGTAAAACTTGTACTGTCCATCTTCATATCTACAAAAGGTCATTTCAGTCCCAACACAGATATCACCATAAAAATCTATTTAAAAACTCCACAAGTTTAGAGAAATCAGCAAGGTAAAAAAGTCCTGTTTCTAGAACTGACTGTCTTGGCAGAGCATTCCTGGAACTTTAATTCACCCACACTTTCTTTTTTTTTTTTTAAAGGCATTTGTAGGACACACTTAGTATGTCCTTTCCTCTCTTTTTTTTTTTTTTAAAAAACTTTATTTATTTGCCTTGGTGTTTGCCTGGAACTAGAACCACAGACAGTTGTTAGCTGCCATGTGGGCGCTGGGAATCGAACCCGGGTCCTCTGGAAGAGCAGACGGCGCTCTTAACCGCTGAGCCATCTCTCCAGCCCCCACCCACACTTTCTAAAGGATGTTTCCCATGTAGGGTTCTCTACACGAAGCACAAAAACAGGAAGCGGGCAGTAAACACTCACACTTTGAGCATTTCAATCGTGATGGGAAGTGACCTGGTCCGACCCAGGGTACCACTGTCCTCAGAGAAGCTGTCACTGCTCTCAAACAGCTGTGAGTGAGCTCTGTGAGCACCTTCCAAGGGAGGGGTCATGGGAAGGGGGCTAGTAAGGGCCTGTTGAATTCGGATATGCAGCGGGAGTGGGGGCAGCCTGGAGGGTAGGTGGGGCTCCCCAAAGTTCGCATCCTGTATCTTCTTGGGGACTTCCTTTTTCTGATCTTCCTGCTGGGCAATGTCCTGGGAATGATCTAAAGGAGGGGAAAACTCAACTTGTGGCACAATTTGAAAAGTCTCAGCAGGGAATGGCGGGGACCGTGGGGGCTCTGGAGGTATGTGGGCAGGCAGTGGGGGTGATGGGGACGAAGGCGGGATTATCAGCAGCGGTTCCAAACACACAGAGACAGTTTTTGTTGTGGGTGAGGCAGCAGGCTCTGAGGTGGGTCCCGAGGTTGACGGAATGCCTCTCTTGGGTGGTAAGGGTGGGGATGGTTTCGACAACAGCGTACCACTAGTTATTGCTTGGGATAGTTCAGCTGGAAGAAGAAAACAACACTCTGTTAGCCTGGCTTTACAATAAAGACCTAAGTCAGAGCTGATGTCAGCCCTGAGCTTTCAGGCAAATTATATAATTTCATTGCTTTGCCTAAACAAAACTGGTATTTATTCAGGTAGAAGATTTAATGAGTAGAGTTGTAAGAATGTTAATCTGAAAATCGATATGACAACACTATGAGCTGATGGAATAAACAAAATAAACCCAGAAAAAAACAAAACAACAACAAAAAGCCTCACTAAAACATTGTTTGTAATTGGGCAGTGGCAATGGACACCTTTTATCCCAGTGCTCAGGAGGCAGAGGCAGGTGGATCTCTGTAAATTTCAGGCTAGCCTGGTCTACAGAGCTAGTCCAGGACATCCAGGGCTATACAGAAAAAGCCTGTCTTAAAAAAAAAAAAAAAAAAAAAAAGTTGCTTGTTATGAGCATTTTACCTACATGTATGTCTGTGTATCATATATATACCTGGACTAGTGCCTCCAGAGGGCAGAAAGAGAGCATTGAAGCAGGAGTTACAGACCGTTGTGAACTAGTATGTGGATGCTGGGAACTGAACCTGGGTCCTCTGGAAGAGCAGTCAGTGCTCTTGACAGCTGTGTTATCTCTCCAGCACCATAATCCCAGCACCCAGAAAGAGCAGTACAAGTTCAAGACCAGCTTTCTCTGGACATCTAGTTCCAAGCCAGGCAGGGTTGTCCAGAAAGACTCTGTTTTAGCTGTGGAGTCAGGGATGTATGGCTAGAACAACAACACCTGACAAAATTTGGTCTTAAAAATATAACCAGCCTGAGTGGGCAGGACGGCTCAGTGGGTAAGGGCACATCCCTCCAAGCCTGAGTCTGACCCTTAACTCACAGTGAACTATGAGTGGCAATTCCTGAAAGCGATCGTCAGACCTCCACAGGCACTCTGATATGTAAGTATTGGCATGCACACACAGTAATAATAAATTAATTAAAACCAAAAGCGCCCCAAGTTCTTGGCCATTTTTACCATACCCTGATAAATGATGATACTTAAATATCTCAGCTAGGTATTATATATTGTTCAAAAAATTCAATAAAGCTATTTAATAAATCTTGACTTATGACAAATGCAAAGCCCTTCAAAGAAAGTAAAGTTTTTTTGTTTTTTTTTTTTTAATGTCTTTTAAAAAGCTTTTAAATTGCTAGGCAGTGGTGATGCACACTGTGAATCCTAGCACTCTGGAGGCAGAAGTAGGCAGATCTTTGAGAATGAGGCCAGCCTGGTCTACAGAGCTTGTTCTAGGATAGCCAAGGCTACCAAAGAAACTCTGTTTTGAAAAAACAAACATCTTGAGGGTAATTGGTTCTTTTTTTCCACCATGTAGTGAGGAGCAAACTCAGGCTGTTAAGCTTGGTGGGGAGTCACTGAGCCGTCTCACCAGAACTGTCTTCATGCCTTATTCGGCAGCACCACCCGAAGTGACAAGGAAAACAAACTATCACCCTTTTTAATTCTTTCCTCCAGAAGCAAACTAGAAGCCAGACACTAGGTCATTTGCTCACAATCATACTACAAACAAGCATGACCCTTAGCTGGTATCTAGCCTGGTTATTAGACTACCGCTCTATCCTCTGCTCCCCACTGGACTTCATTAGTGTAACCACATTCACTGTGCATTACACTCTGGGTTTGATGGCAGGATAACTCTTGACCCCATCTAGCAGCATGTTCACAGAGATACACACAATGTGCCCTCAACTTGTTTATGAGATACCCTTATTCTATATCATAACAGCATCTATCCCTACTGATCTTCCCAGAGCCCACATGACTCAGGCTATCACATCATACAGAAGTTAACCTGTGAACCAACGAAAGAGGCATTCTTTTGGTGAGCAACTTCTAATTATCTATCTGAATCCTTTATTTCAGTCCACCCAATGTTCTCAAAGAATCTATAAATTTCCTCAAGAAAAATGTCACTTGCCCTTAGCCTATGTATATATTCAGAGTAAAGAAAAAATAAGCTAGTCTTAGACTGTCCTATCACTTATAACTAAACTTTACAAAGGGCATTTTATGCTGACACAGTAATACATGCCTATGATCTCAGCAGTGGAAGAGGATGAGGAGTCCAAGAGCATCTTTGGCTACACAATGATGTCAAGGTCTGAACTACAAGAGACCTTGTCAGAAAGAGAAAAATAAAAACAATTACGAAGCAAACAACCCCACCAAATAAAAATACAATAGGGCTATTGATACACAAAGATAAAACAGCAGTTAGCTATTCTACCAACAATGAAACTGGCCTTTAACAAGTCTTTATTTATTTACTTTTGGTTTCTGAGTCAGGGTTTCTCCATGAACAGTCCTATCTGTCCTAGAACTCACTCTGTAGACCAGGCTGGCCTCAAACTCAAAAAGATCTTCCTGCCTGTCTCCTGAGAATCGAGATTAAAGGCATGTGCTACCACCACCGTGGTGAGCATTTTATTTTTTGGCAGTTCTCCAACTTTATTACTCAGCAGGTTAGTTCACATCCACATTGACCGTAGATTTTGCATGTGGTAACAGGTACGTAAATTACCAATGAGAAGAGATTGTTAGGTGAGTCCTCAGCCTCACGTTTTTTGGACAAACAAACGTGGATACGGCATGCAACATCTTTATTCCTTTGGCCCAGGCGGCTTTCTTGAGCCTGGTATTCATGCACACATCTGGAGTTCCCATCTTGTTCCTTCACAGCAAATTTCTGGATGTTTCAGTGCCCTAGTGGCTTGTTTCTTGGAGACCCCTATGGAGGCATGTGTGGATATTGATGATGTATTCTCAGCTCACCACCTCGCAGATGGCAGGACAGTCCTTTTCCTTACCATCACTCTTTGTGGGAGTGTTGACAAAGACAGGCTTGGGCTGGAGAGATGGCTCAGTGGTTAAGAGCACGTCTGCTCTTCCAGAGGACCCGGGTTCGATTCCCAGCACCCACATGGCAGCTCACAACTGTCTGTAGTTCCAGTTCCAGGCAAACACCAAGGCAAATAAATAAATAAAAGTATTTAAAAAAAAAAAAGAAAGAAAGAAAGAAAAAGACAGGCTTGAGGGATTCTGTGTGAGAGCACTTCAATTTTTAATGTATGAAGTAAACTGCTTGAATTGTTTTGAGAAAGGGTCTCACTATATAGCTTGTAGGTTGGCCTCAACTCACTATGTACCCAGGTTGGCCTGGAACTCATCAGGTCTGGCCTTAATTTTGTTTTTGTAAAATATTCTCTCACTGATACCTGAGGCACTTTAAAAAAAAAAAAATTCTAGGGGTCGAAGGTGGTCCAAAGGCATGTACTTTACAGATTGAGCTCTCTCCTGGCCCTTGGAAATTCTTTTCTGCTTTTAGAGTTTTATTTTATTTTTATGTATGTTTTGGGGGTCACAGAAGCCAGAAAAGGGCACTGGAGGCCTTGGAGCTAAACAGGACATCAGCTCAACTAGTTCTGAAAGAACAGGAAGGGTATTAACTGCTAAGTCATCTCTCCAAGACCGCCCCCCTCCAACACAGCCTATCATTTCTAAGGGTTGCTAAGTAACAGCTGATGGTAAGTAAACCATTTGTGATCATAATATTTTTGTGACAGAAATGGTATTTTAGAATCAAAGCATTAGGAAGGTCACTAATTTTAGAATAAGGTCTAACTTTTAAGTCATGTCCATTTAATCTTAATAACTCTGATTTACCCACTTCTTCTGTGATTCTTAGGTCACAAGGCTCATTGCTCTGGACTAATAACAATTCTCAAACTTATTACGTAGCCGAGGATGACTTAAAACTCCTACATCCCTAGTACTGAGATGATGAGTGTGTGTCCAGTATTGAGATGATGGGTGTGTGGCACCATGGCCAGTTAGTGATTGTATGTGTTGCCAAGACTTAGAAACAGCACCAAACCTGAGCATATAACATGGTCCCAGGACCAGCTACGTGAACATCCTCTGAGACTCCCAGGCCCTGGCTGCACTTACTGCTATCAGAACCTCTAGGATCAGTGTCCCCTCATCAATGAGGGCCTTCTAGATGAACTCAGTCAACACCTTGAGGACCATACAGCAGAGGTCAGAGGTGAGTTCCCACGTCAGTGACAACCTTGTGAGTCACCACATCTGCACCTCTAATTGCCTCTGCATATAACAGGTACAATCATTCACCTCAGCTCATGAGAAAGCTCCTCAGGTTCCTCACAAGTCAGTCAGGACATCATCATCCATTAAGTTGGCGATGTCATGATGATCTTTATCCTATGCCCACAGTGCCACTCCGACCTGTCTGTCTGACACTGAAATCTGATAAAGTTCTAGTCACTCCACCCAGCCAGGTGACAGTAGAGTCTTACGGAGTGTACTTGTTATTCATTATCGGTGCAATCATTAACTGGAACTTTAAGCAGGGGTAAGACTAATATTGTTTTTTTCTGAAAAATTAAATTTTCATTAGCTCTGAAACACATATCAGTATCAATTTTCCCTTTTTCCTCCCTTTCTGGAAAATACTTATATGAAGTGCAATTATGATAGGAAAATTGACCTAAGCAAGACTTTAGAAAAATAAAAAGTAATTTTCTTAGCCTATAAACATATACTGATACACTCCTCTGCTTTTATTTTGTAGTGATCCTGAGGACTGATGCCAGGGCCTATCACATGTTAAGCCAGCAAACACACACACACACACACACACACACACACACACACACACACACACACACACACAGAGCTGTAGACTTGGCCCTCATTGTTCTTTAACATTCTGAAACAGGATCTCACTAAGTTCAAGAATGGCCATGAAGGCCTTGAACTTGGGAGTCCTGAGTATCTAAGATCATAGGCCTGTTCTAGGAGGCCTGGACTCCTTTACCATTGTTGTGTTTTTTAAAAATCGGTCTATTTATCTGTCTACCTAGCTATCCATCCATCAATCCACCCATCTATCTACCTGTCTATCTATTTTGAGAAAAGACCTATAGACTCCAAGCTGAAATATGCAATGCAAACCAGACACCTAAAAATCAACATATAAAATAACACAAGTAAGCCGCCACAAGCCACTTGGCAAGACAGATTCATAAAAATAAGTTAAATTAGGATGTAAGAGCTTGTTAACAATATGCCTGAGCCATAGGTCAAACAATATAAAATTAATATAAGGCTTTGTGTAACTATTGAGGACTAAGAGAGGGTCTCAATTTCTAGACCTCTGGTCAGACAGGCCAGAAACCTCATTCTATAGACGGCGTCCAACTCTATTTCCTGAGTGCTCAGTTTACAGCGAGCCAACACACCTGGCAAGAGTGGCATTTTAACTCTCCCCAAGATAAAACATGATGTTATCAGTACAACTTAAATACCTCTGTCGTTCCCATGTAGATATTATACTAGACACTGAATTACAAGTTAAGACATTGACAAAACCATCATTTTTAGCTTCTAGACTTATGTTTAAAGAAGGCATTGGTAGTTTAAAGTAGATAAGACACTTGCTTTGCCTTGTAAACTGTGCCATTATTCTAATTTTCTTAGTGAGAGCAAAGGTAATTCCATAATGGTCAAGCTTGTTTTGGTTTCAATATCCAGCCCATCCAATATATGTAATGGATTTTTATTACTGCTATTTTTGTTTTTTTCAGAGAGAGAAAAGTTGCGACAGAGTTTCACATAGCCGAAGGTGGCCTCAAACTCATACATCCAAAGATAATATCCTTGAATCCTGATTCTTCTGCCTCTGCCCCCTGAGTACTGCCCAAATGTCACCGACACCTAGTTCTATGGGACAGTCTCCCTAATTTTTCAAAATTGTAATTATCACATAAAGTAAATAAGCAAAAAATTAAGTTTATAATACTTACATAATAAAACAGATATTAATTTTCCCATATTTCGATTTAATTTTACTGATGTTTCTAATTCATGGCCATTTTTGTCTTATTCTTATAACCTTTTCTCTCTTTTTGTTTCCTTTTTTTTGAGACAGGACTTCTCTGTGGTTATAGGTTTGGCTGTCCTGGAACTCACTTTGTAGACTAGACCAGGTTGGTCTTCAACTCACAGAGATCTGCCTGTCTCTACCTCCCAACTGCTTGGATTAAAGGCCTGCACCACAACTGCCTGACTCTAAACTTTTTCTACATTGAGAATATTCAAAGAGATGTGTTAGAAAAGTCTTTCACACACCAAATCAGTAATCTAGTAGCCATTCAATAAAATAACTATCTCAAACCACAAAAAACCCCAAACACAGACTCTGGAGACTTACCAATGACTGGGTTGCTGTTTCTATGAGCTGGTTTAGGGGGTGGGATGGGGGGTTGCTTGGCAGGGGCCGGATGAGTAGAACTCAGGGTGACAGTAGTGTTGGTGCTGGTAGGGGCAGCAGGCAGAGTCCTGGGGGCTGGGGCAGGGGCGAGGAAGGAATTCACAGTCTTTGTTATGTTGGTGGCAGCAGGTGTGACGGTAGCAGAGCTAGCAGTGGAGGAGACAGACCCCGCTGACCCCGCTGCACTGCCAGATGTGGCCTCCTTTGCTTGCCCTTCACTTGCTTCACAAGAAGACGACAACGACGACAAGGGTCTTCCTTGAGGGAGCAGGGGCTGCTTAGGGGCGTGTTCAGGGGCAGCCTCGGCTTCAGGGGGCGGCTGGCTTCCAGCTGAGCCTGGGCAAAAAAAAAGACAGACTTAAAAAGGAAGAGAGGCTGAAAGTGTGAACACATCTATAACCAGCTTCATCAGTGAATTTAGAGATTAGTTCCCCAACCACATTCCAGCTGCCTTCAACATACTTAGGGAGCGTCCTAAGAGAGGCTCAGTGAGGAAAGTGATGTTCAGACAAAAGCTTACCACCAAGGACACATCAGGTAAGTGCCTGTCACACAAACCATGAGGACCCAGTGCAGATCACCTCTGTTGTGTGATCCTTTGATTACCTTCTGACTCTCCCGAGACTGACAATAAAGTGTGTTTTGAACCAGAGGGCAGAGATGGATACTGGCTGACCACAATTAACCACAGAGGTTTTGAAGGACTAAGGACAGCCATAGGAAGTAACAGGGTGAGGTGGGAAGGAAGGAAAGAGATAGGCTGTCACTGGTCCCTTCTCCACCACTTCTCTGACGATTCAGGTTCTTACCCTGACATCTGATTTCTAAGATTTTATTAATAAAGAATAATTAGATAAACACAGCAGACCACATTTACATAAAAGCTAGGTTCTAACCCTAGTGCTCTGCTGGGGGTGGAGTACAGACAAGGTCATGGGAGCTCACTGGTCATCCATTCTAGCCAATCAGTGAGCTCTGGGTTCAGTAAGAAATGTGTCGCAAAATAGATAAAAAGAAAAAAAAAAATCTTGAATAAGGATATACAAGGATAGAAAGTGTGACTTCTTTGTTCATAATAATACTAAAAAAGAAAAAAAAAAAAAAGCTGGTTTGTGGTGGCACAGGCCTTTAATCCCAGCACTTGGGAGGAAGGGGCAGGAGGATCTGAGTTCCAGGCCAGCCTGGCCAACAGAGCTAGATCCAGGAAGCTAGAGCTACACAGAGAAACCTTGTCTTGAAAAACCAAAATTAAATTAAATTTAACTAAATGCTAACACCCCACCCCCAAGAAAAGGGGGAAAAAAGGTGATGGCAATGCTAACTTCTAGCACCTACATGTATACGTACCTGCGCCCACCCATAAAAGCACACACAGAAAATTCCTTGGGGAGAACACAAATGTGGACCTTGATAAAAATCCTCCAGGAGAGTTAAGTGTGATGGTTCACATCTGAAACCCAGCATGCAGAAGGCTACGGCAGGAAGACCACCATGAGATGGAGGCCAGCCTGAGCTACAGGGTGAGCCTCTGTCAAAGAATGATGGTGGAGAGGTGGGAACTGTGGCACTGGACTTTAATCCCAGCATCCGGGAGGCAGAGGCAGGAAGATCTCTTTGAGTTTGAGTCTAACCTGGTCTACACACAGAGACACTGTCTCAAAACAAACAAACAGAATAAAGAGGGGCAGGGAAAGAATCATTTATTTAGGAATTCGGGGAAAGGCTGAAAGTAACACAGGGAGAAGGCTCTGCAGCTTCTCAAGAACGCAGCCCTTCTTCTTGTGGCCCTGAGGGAAATGAGAACAGTCTGTGCCTTCCAAACTCAAAGCCCACTTTTACCTAGTCTCTTCTTTGGACCCTCTTCTGGAATAAGATTCCTAAAACTTGATATTCTCAGTGGCTCTTCTTCCACTAGGACTGGACTAGAAGATCCGGCACTCCCTATGGGGGTGGTGTGGCCATTCTTCAACGTGGCATGGCTCAGCTTTCCAGGATCCTCACCACCTGCAAGAGGAAGAAAAGCACTAAGAGAAAGACCTGGCATGGCTTAGGAAGGGCAGTGGTTTCTAACCTCTCTTACCTCCTCCTTAGAGGTAATACATAGGCTTCTTACTGAAATCTGGGCTATCTGGAGCCTCACAGCATTAGCAGAAACAAGCAGTTCCTCTTTATTTAGTTATTTATTGCCAACTACACCAAGTAAGTTGCTATATAAATACTCTATCACACGTACATGTCACAACATTGAGGTGGGGTGGCTCAGTGGTAGAACACTTGTCTAGGATATGTAAGGCCCTGTGACTGACAATTCACACTGACACTTGTGACAGAAAGACTGTAGTAAGAACAAAGAAAACTCTTCTGGAAAGGGTTTGGGGAAGCCCCATAGAGAGGAAGAGAAGTCTACCACATGGAAGAAAGACAACAGGGGGTCTGGAATGATGGCTCAGTGGTTAAGAACGCTGGCTACTCTTGCAGAGGATCTGAGTTTCCAGCATCCATGCCAGGCAAGCCACAACCACCAGTAACTACACCTCCGGGGGACCTTACACCTCTGATCGATGCAGGTGTCTGTGCTCGTATGCACACCCTGACATAGACACACCAGACACATATACATAATTAAAAATTATGACTTTTTAAAAAGGAGCAACAATATATATAAAGGCTAACGTTATGACCAGGAACTGGCAATGAATACACTATGTATTCATGGTTATAGCAGTTATGGGTAAGACTGTAAAGGCAAGTAGGGACCAGACTATGAAGACTATTAAAAACACATGAAGAAGCTAAAAACACATAAAGAAGCTAGAAATAAGTCCTAGATGAAACCAAAAGCCCAAGGATTAGAAGGAGCAGGGAGGTGTAATGTTGTCTATGTTGTAAAAGGTGGCTGTGAAAGCTGTTAGGAGGAAGGTTACAGACAGGCAGTGACTGAACAGGAAAAGCAAGAGAAACTACTATTTTAATGTATGTGAAAAATTAGCAGGAGGGACTGAGGATAGTCAGAGTGGACAGCCCGGGCAGGGGTTGAAGGGTAAATCCATGATAACACGATATACACAAAGATTCTCCACTCACTAAACTCAAGGATGGCCACCAACCTAGAGGCGAAAGGAAGCCCTGTGAGTATCACACACTGCTATGGAAAAGGAAAGTGAGATCCTTCATGGAGCAATTAGACAAGCATCCCTAGTGCCTCAAGTTCTCCATAGCTAGAAACAGTGAGGTCAGGGGCCAGAGAGGTGACTCAGCAGTTAAGAGCACTGGGTGTTCTTCCAAAGGACCTGAGTTCAATTCCCAGCAACCACATGGCACACAGACACACATTCAAGCAAAACACCCATACACAAAGAAATATAACTATAAAAAAAAACAAAAAACGAGAGGAGCTGGAAAGATGACTCAGAGGCTGGTTGATCTTCCAGAGGTACTGAGTTCAATCCCCAGCAACCACATGATGGATCACAACCAGCTGTAATGAGATCCGGTGCTCTCTTCCGGTGTATAGGCATACATGCAGGAAGAACATATACATAATAAATAAGTAAATATTTAAAAGAAAAAAGGCAGGGGGTGGGGGGAAAACTGACATTCTCACTTCCTTTTCACAGGGCAATGTCAGTGTCTTCCCCTGTTTCCCACAGTAATGCTTAGAGTAATATCATTTAAAGATTTGTTTTATTTTTATTTTTATTTATGTGTACACACACATGTATGCTCATCTCTTGATATTTTTAGAGTTCGTCCAATAAGCTCTCACAGATCAGCTCCTCTTACCCTACACATCACTGCACACTAAGATTAGACAGTGTCCTACAAGCATGCCCAATAAGCAGCATAGATTGGACTAGAAGTATTGAAGAAAAGGCAAGTAATAAATAAAATGTATCTCTAAAGCTAAAGAAACTATATTGCATTTTTCTTATTTGTTTTAAAGCAAGGTCTCATGCTCAGCCTAGGTGAGCCTTCAACTGGATGGAGCTGGCTCTGTCTCCTAGTGTTGTCGGATTATAGGTGTGACGATCCACACCTTGGTGTTATCTTATTAATTAATTGGCCAATTATTAAACTAGCTTTTCCAGACAGAGTCTTACAATCACTGACTGGCATAGAGCACTCTATACATACAGGCTGGTTATTAACTTAGTAACTCTCCTGAGATTATAGTATGTACCACTATACCCAGTTGTAGATTTTATTTTTTCTTTTCTTTTCTTTTTTGAGTGAGGTATCACTATGTATCCCTGGTTGGTCTAGTTATTCTGTAGAACAGGTTGGCCTAGAACTCACAGAGATCTGCTTGCCTCTGACTTCAAAGTGCTGGGACTAAAGGTGTGTATCACTACACCTGGCTTTTTTATTATTTTAAAAAATTATTACATTTACTTATGGACATGTCCATGGGAATGATGTTTCATGGCTCATAGGTCATGGAGCACACAGAGATCAGAAGACAGCTTGTGGCTGTCAGTCTCTGTCGGCACCTTTATTTGTTGAACCATCTCTCTGGCACTGTAATTTTAATTTTATTAATTTAAATTTCTGTTTATTTTTATTTTTTTTTTTTTTTTTGAGACAGTGTTTCTCTATGTAGCTCCTGCTGTAAGGATTCCTGGCACGCTACATGGTGCCAGCAGAACATGCCATGTTTGTATGGAAGGCATGCCCCTAGGTGTGGCTACATAAATCTGTGCCCACCCGCTCTCTTAAGAAGGGCCTGCCATGTGGAACTCTCTCTCTTCTTTTCTGCTTCTCTGCCCCTGTACTCGCCTGGCAACTCTCCTGAATAAACTCTCGTGTGGCCCTGGCAGAGAGTGAGTGAGTGAATGAGTGAGTGAGTGAGTGAGTGAGAGTGTGTGTGTGTGTGTGTGTATCTGATCTCACGTGAAACCAACACCTGTTGTCCTGGAACTCACTCTGTAGACCAGGCTGGCTTCAAACTCAGAGATTCACCTGCCTCTGCCTCCACCTACTCTGCTGGGATTAAAGGTGTGCTCCACCACTGCCTGGGCTAATTTTTAAGAGTATGTTGTTTAAAACTTTATTTATTTATTATTTACTTATTTATTTGCCTTGATGTTTGTCTGGAACTGGAACTACAGACAGTTGTTAGCTGTCATGTGGGTGCTGGGAATCGAACCCGGGTCCTCTGGAAGAGCAGACGGTGCTCTTAACCACTGAGCCATCTCTCCAGCCCCAAGAGTATGTTGTTTAAAAATAAGTGTATTAGTGTTTTATTTGCATGTGTATGCATGTATAAGTACCATGTGTTTGCCTGGTGCCAGAGGAAGCCAGAAGAAGGTACTACATCACCAGGAACTGGAATTTCAGATGGCTATGAGATACCATGTGGATGCTGGGAACTGAACTCAGGTCCTCTGTAAGAGTAGCAAGTACCTTTAACCACTGAGCCATCTTCTTATTTTTAGGAGAGGAAGGGAGCGAGATGGCAATTCCACAAAAGTAGTGAACTGTTCTGTATATGAAACTGAAGAGACATGAAGCAAATCAAGGTACATTTATAATCTACTGCTTCCTAACAGAAGGTGTATTTATAATCTATGGCTTCCTAACAGCTATCCAAGACAGTCTCAACACCCTAACCAGCAACGAACACTGAAGCACCACTGAGTGATTATTGTTAGATGCACATGGAGGCAATCTGGAAGACACACACAACACAATCTTTGCTCCCAGGACCCTTCACCAATCATTCTGTTCCACAGCTTAAGAAGTCAGACACCTGGGAAGAAATAGGGATCATTTTCAAAATGCTCCTCCACCATGACTTCAGTCAGAATAAAGCAAAGGCAGAAATTTCCGATCCCTACTGAGACCCGCTGAAGAGCACATGTGGAGACAGGCACATGTTGATGGCATGGAACTCACCCTGCTCAGGGTCTTCCAGCAGAACCCCTCTTTTAAGCAGCTCTTCTCTCGGTTTTCGCATAGATATTTTTCGCTCTAAAACTAACATTAAATTGGAAGACAGCTCAGAATGTGGCAGTTGGAAGGTCAGCATAACTCTTAGCATTATAAATATAAAAAAATAAAGTGGGTCATATTTCTTGTATTCTTAAAGAAAAAAACAAAACAAAACAAAACAGGGAAACTACCTTTACATTTAAAAACTTAGATGAGGGTGGTACCACAAGTTTGTAATCCTAGCAGTTAGAAGGTGTAGGCAGAAGGATCAGTTCCAGGACAGCCTCAGCTACATAGTAAGTTATAGACTAGCATAGGTTACACAAGACTACCTCAAAGAAAACAAAAATCAGGGGCTGGAGAGATAGCTCAGCGGTTAAGGGCACTGACTGTTCTTCTGGAGGTCCTGAGTTCAATTCCCAGGAAAAAAAAAAAAAAAAAGAGCACTGACTGTTCTTCCAGAGGTCCTGAGTTCAATTCCCAGCATCCACATGGAAGCTCACAACTGTCTGTAATTCCAAGATCTGACACTCTTACACAGTTATACATACAGGCAAAACACCGATTCACATAAAACAAAAATGGCTAGGTTCTGACAAAAACAAAACAAAACAAAATTAATTGCTGGGGCAGAGAGTTAGATCAAAAGTACTGATTGCCTGACATGTTAAAGCCCTGGGTTCCACACCTAAACCAGATATAAAAAACAAATAACAAAGCATCTTAATTTATTTTATAACCTGTGCTGGGAAAGTATCATTTCCCAAAGAAGCCATACTCACATGTCTGTAACTTAATTGGGGCTTCAATAGTAAGGCATTTACAGATGAGTGATGCTGATGGGATGCAGGCTAAGCAAAAAGAAACACCTGAGATCTGCAACTGAGTCTCACTGTGTATTCCCATCCAGTTCTTTTATTTTTATATTTATGTTTGAGAGAAGGTCTTACAATGCAGCTCTGCCTGGCCTAGAACTCACTATGTAGCTCAGGCACAGAACTCACTATGTAACTCAGGCTAGCCCCATACTCTGGGCAATCCTCATGTTCCTCCCTCTCAAGTGAAATAACCTATGTGCAACACTAAATTTGTCCTTACTGAACAGATTTAATCCCATCAAAATACAAACCTGGAAATAAGGCTACTGAATATAAGTGTCAGCCAGGCTTGCTGAAACAGGACTGTAAATTTCAGTTATTCCAAAGGCTGAGGCAGAACTGTCATGGCTAATTTAAGGCAGTCTGTGAAATCTAGTAAGAACCTGTATCAAAATAAAAAGTAGATGGGACCACCGAGATGGCTGGGAGATTGGAGGTGCTTGTTGCCAAGGCTGACAGATGGAGTTTGACTCTTAGAACCCACTGGTGGAAGGGGAGGACAGATGCTGCACATTGTATTAGACATCCTGTGCTGTGATCTGACCCAACACACACACACACACACACACACACACACACACACACACACACACACACTGCAGTTTAAAAAACAATATCTAGACATCATGGTCCACACCACAGCACTTGGGAGGCTGAGGCAACATAAGCAGTACCAACGGGGCTGTCCTAGGCAAGAAAGAAAGTGACCAGGAGGCCAATGTGACAACAGGAAAAGGTGGCTGGGGTTGAAGGTCAGTGGCAGGGCACCTGCCTGGCCTGGTGTGTATCATGCCTTAGGCTCAGAGTTTTAATCCTCAATACAAAACGTAAAAGAAAGTAAAAGCTATCAGTTAAAAACCATTCATCAGTCTAAATCTAAACTCTTCACATGGGAAGTTGTGGAAGTTTTGGGAGCTATAAAAAAGTTGGGTACTTCTAAAATAGAATGCTCGGCTGGTAGAGTGTGTGCTTTCAAGCACAAAGCCCTGGCTTAATCTCTAGCATCACGTAAACTAGGTATAGCACATACCTGTAATCCTAGTGCTCAGGAGGTAAAGGCAAAAGAATCACAATTCTAAGATGATCCTTGCTGTATAAAGAGTACAAGGACACCCTGATACATGAGACTGCCTGCTAAATTAATCAACTTAACAATAAATTAACCAACATAACCCCCCTTTGTTGTTACTATTTGCCTCATATAACTCAGGCTGACTTTGCATCTTCTGTGTAGCCAAGGATAAATTTAAATTCCTAATGCTCCTGCCTTCACTTTCCAAGTGCTGAGATTATAGCCTGCACCACCAGGCCCAGCTAAATCAGGGAATTATTCTATGTGAATGTGTGTGTACAATTTGTATGCATATGTGTACAAGCACACCTGGACACAAGCATGACATGGAGGTCAACCTTGGTATCAGTTCTTAGCTACTTTGGTTGAGAAAGTTCTCTTGGGTTTTTTTGCTTCCTACCCCTCTGCCTGCTAGCTAGCCTGAGGTTTCTTTTCTGGCAGTTCTGTGTCTCAGCCTTCCGTCTCCCCACAGAAGCACTGGTTTACAATAGTACATGTACTAAATCTGGCTTTATGTGGGCTCAGGGGTTCCATCTCGGGTCCTCACATTTGCATCAAGCACTTTACCTGCTCAGTTACCTCCTCAGCACAAACAGGGGACTCTCTAAATTAGAAGCTATATTTATTTATTTGTTTATTTATTTAAAGAGAGGGTCTCATGATTGGTGTTGAGGTTGGCTGAAACTCAATGTATGACTCAGAATGACTTTGATTCCCTCCCTTCCCCTCTGCAGGAACTGTAGAAGTAGCTCACCAGGTCCCCTGTGATATCAGAGAAGAGCCCAGGGCTTTCTTAAACTAGTCAAACATCCTACCCGGACCCCTCAGAACACATATTTAAATCTTAGCATCTTACCTTCTGATGTCTCTTTAAATTTATCACTACTTTTTTTTTTCCTCCATTTCCATGGCTTGAAGATCTTGCCAAAACTTGAGAACTTGCTTTTTCTTTTGGTGGGAGGTGTTGTATCCCCAGCTTCCACGCTGTCCATGACCATGCCTGAGTCTCCAGAGGGCTGCTCTGCTTCTTCTGTACATGGAGGAGAAGGGAACAAACAGCCAATTTATTATTCCTGTGTAACCTCTAAAAATGTCTCCTCTCTTCCTGTGGTAGTTGGAAAGGATCAGGCAATGACAAACAATCATGCAGACAAGTCACACTCTGGACATCACATGGACAGCAAAGGCCCAAGTCACAACTTAGATGTCACTCGAGGAGTCAAACCAACCTGACATCATTTAGGAGAAAACTTTAGCACAACAATATAGATGCCCTCGCAATGGGCAGGGAATTTCAGCAATAAGGAGTCACTGTTAAATATTCCCCCCTCCCAGCAGTCTCCAGGACTTAAATAGTTCAGGGAAGGGCACTTCATCAAGTGTTGACTTGTTGGATCTATTTGTCAGATTTCCCCCACACAAAAAGGACTCTGTATAAACTTTGGAAGATTGGGAGGAGACTTAGGTGGTGGTGGGCGACTAGAGAGAAGAGGCTTAGAAATGAAGAGAATTTGAGGAGAGCAGACGTGAAGTTCTACTTTACTTACATCCCATTACTTAGGGGAAACCCTGATTTTAAGAATTTGACACAAAACACAGTTGACATGCTCCACGTTCAGGACTGAGATCAAAGATCTTGAGGGCCTCACAAGACAGCAGGTGCAAGGCTTTAAAGGCAGAGAAAGCAGCAGCCAAGGGGCGGGGCAGGAAGGCAACAAAAAGCAGGAAATGGACACAATGCTGGCACCCACCCCACCTACTGTCCCAGAGTTCTCTGGGGAAGTCTAAAGGAAGGAAAATCTCTGTGGACTCACTCCTGGGATTAGGTGTAATTGCTCCTTCACAGAAATGCATCGGTACACACTTGTAAACTATTTCATACTAGAAGTAAACAATGTTTAGGGGAAGGAAGAGTTTAACACACACACACACACACACACACACACACACACACACACACACACACACTCTCACACTCACAGAGATCCTCCTGCCCCTGCCTCCTGAGTGCTGGGAATAAAGGCATGTGTCACTACAGCCCGGCAGACAGTGTTTACTTCTCACTTTATACCCTAACCCTAACCCTAATTTTGTCAAATGTCTTACAGGAACAGAACCTTGCATCACGCAGTGGGGTAAAGCCATACCCAGCCCTGCACTTTATGCTTTTTAATTCATTCATCCATATTAATACTTAATGATCCCTTTATCTTTGTATTTTTATTTTGCTTGTTCTCTGTGATAGGGTCTTTAGGAGCCCAGACTGACTTTGAATTCATTTGTAGCTGACGATGACCTTGAATTCCTGATGCTCCTTGGTCCTCCCTTCAAAAACAGGATTACAGGTCTGAGTCGCCACATCCGGCTTCCCTCATATTTCTACTGTTCCACCTCCCTGTCCCCTCCCTACTCTCAATGACAAACAACATATTACTTCAGTGACTCATGGTTGTCCAAATATTTAGAATCGGCCCAACTACTTCTATAATACACAGGATCTCCAGGAAGTGACTGTGAATCCTTTTAAAAACTCTTCAGCCAGGTGTGATGGTGTCCCCTATAATCTCAGCCCCCAGGAGACAAAAGCAAGAGGATCAAAAGTTCCAGGATAGCTTGGGCAAAAGCACAGGGCAGGGCTGGAGACCTTAAGTGAGTACGGCACTGGCACAAGGCATTGCATGCAGCTGAGAAAAAAAAATTCAGAGGTCTCAGGTCCACCAAGCTTGCTGCCTCAACCCCAGATTATTATCTAGAAACCTCACACATGTTAAGCCTCACACATTTTCTGACCTTTGTTGAAGAAGCTAGAAGATGCTATGTTGCAGTTTTTGCTTGTTTGTTTTTTGAAATAAAATCTTACTGCATAGTCCTGGCTGTCCTCTATGTAGACCAGGGGTTCCAGGACACTGAACTATAGTGAGAACCTAACTCAACAACAAACAAGCCAGAGAGATAGTACTGTGGGTAAAAGCTTACTGAGCAAGCCTGATGACCTGAGTTCTCTCACGTAGTGGAAGGAGAAACTGACTCCCCAAATATACCACACACTTTCACTAATAATAAACAAAATAATAAGGGCTAGAGAGATGGCTCAGTAGTTAAGAGCAAGCACTTATTGCTTTTGTAGAGGACCCAGGTTTGAGTCCTAGCACCTACATAATGTCTCACAACCATGCACAATTCCAGTTTCAGATGATCAGATGCCCTCTTCTGACCTCCACAGGCATCAGGCACACACATATAGTGCTCATACATACATACAGGGAAAACATACATACACATAAAGCAAAATAGATAATTTTTAAACCATTAAAATGATAAACACCATGAGTAGGACCCAATGGCTCATGTTTGTGATTGCAGCACTATTACTATGGCTTGAGGCTAGAGGAATCAAGTTTAAGGGCAGCATAGACTACGTATATAACAAGGCCTGTCTCAAAACAGACAAACCTAAAACTGACGTATATTCTGTAGTGGTTGGGTGTAGTGTAGTGTTTCAAATAAGCCAATAAGGTCAGATGGACTCACTGTGCTGGACAATCATCAACACCCTGTCTGGTGTGCTGTCTGCTTGTTCCATCAACTGTTGAGAGAGGCACAGTAACATCTCTAGCTTTGGAAATAATGTGTTCCTTTTTTGTGTGACAAAATCCTTTGGATAATTGTAAGTTTAGTTAGGTTTTCTTCTTTTAAAAAAAATTTAAGACCCAGGTGGTGGTGGCACACGCCTCTAATCTCAGCACTCAGGAGCCAGAGGCAGTAGGACCTCTGTGAGTTCCAGGACAGCCTGATCTACTGAGTGAGTTCCAGGACAGCCAAGGCTACATAGAAAAATCGTCTCAAAAAAATATTTTTTTTTTTTAAGACCTTAATAGGTAGAGGTATTTTGCCTTCATCTATGTCTATGTACCATGTGTTTGCCTGGTGCCTGAGAGAGCTGGATCCCCTGAGACTAAAGTTACAGACACTTGTGGGAGCTCAAGTGGGGGCTGGGAATCTAATCCCGGTCCTCTGGAAGAGCAGCCAGTGCTCTTCACCACTGAGCCATCTCTCACCCCTTTAAATTATGAGTACGTGTGCATGCACATGCGGTCATGTTGGTTCCTGTAGATCTCTGAACTAGAGCAGTAAGTCCGTGATCCACTAATGCGAATGCTTAGAACTAAATTTGGGTCCTCTGCAAGAGCAGTACACGCTCTTAACGTGGAGCCATCTCTCTGGCACAGATGGTTGCCTCTCGAATAGCCCCCTTTTTACTAATAAGAAAATTCCTATATATTGTAGAAATACTTTTGCCTCCATTTTAGTTTCCTATTTCATTTGACAACTCTCTTTCTGCCCCCTGGAAACGAGGTCCAAGCTGGCTTCAAACTCAGCTTCCTCCTTAGCACGGGACTCTCGGGTGTACAGGACCACACCTGGTCAGCCATCTCTGCCATTTCTATCAGTCTTGTCTTCTACATCCTTGATTTATTAATCTATGTGGATTTAGATCTTTACTGCTTCTGAACAAGGAAAGACTTATTTAACTTTAATTTTCTGGACCATTGTCCCACATTTCACTTCTGTATTCATATAACAATAAACCACAGAAAATATTTTGTTTAACAAACAATACTGTTATATTTTCTACATATCATTTATGAATTTGTTTCTTTCTGCAATTTTGTTTTCATTGAGGAGAATTTTATTTATTTCTGAAGATATTTTCAGTTGTACACTTTTGGGTTTGTTTGTTCATTTAAATGACTTTTGGAGACAAGAGTCTCATGTGGCTGAGTTGGCCTTGAGCTCCAGAATCTTTGGCTTCAATCTTCCAAGTAGCAGGATTACAGGTGTTTACTACTTTTGTTCTTTCTTTTTTTCTTCTGAATGCTTGCTAGTTAAGTGGTCTACCATTAAGCTCTATCTATGCCCTTATTTGTTTAATTTTAACATTTTAAAAATGTGTGACAGGGCTGCAGAGATGGCTCAGCGCTTATGAGCACTGGCCACTCTTCCATAGGTCCTGAGGTCAAGTCTCAGCACCCACATAGTGACTCAGAACCACCTGTACTGAGATCTAGTGCCCCCTTCTGGCCTGCATAGATAAATGCAGGCAGAACATTGTATACATAATAAATAAGTCTTTAAAAAAATTAATTTGAGACAAAATGGGTTTATGTATTGAAATCTCTCTAACTTGTGGTTCTTTTTCTAGCATGTTGGCTTTTATTTTAATTTTTTATATTTTTATATTTAATTTTTTATATTTTTTTCACATACACTACATCCTGGCTAGTTTTCCCTCCCTCCAGTCTTCCCAGTTTCCCCGCACCTTCCCTCTCCCCGAGGTCCACTTTTGATTTTATTTATTTTAAGTCTTTATCCACATATCTAAAGAAGATTCATTCTGTTATTTGTTTGAGCAGATATGCATGGAGGCCGGAGGTCAACCCTGGAAGCCATTACCCAGGAACCATCCGCTTTATTTTTCTTATTACTTCTATTTTAGTTAATGTGTACGTATGAGTGTTTTGCCAGCGTCTTTATCTGCATATAATATGTATGCTCAGTACCTGAAGAAGCCAAAAGAGGGCGTGGGATTCTCCTGGCACTGAGTCACAGATGGCTGTTAGCCACAGTGTGGGAGCCTGGAATCAAACCTGGGTCCTCTGGAAGAGCAATTTCTCCAGCCCCTTTTTCTTTTTACTTTTTTACTTTTTCTTTTAGACAAAGTCTCATATATAGCCCTCGACGTTCTGGAACTTGCTACATATACCAGGTTGGTCTGAAATTCACATAGATTCATCTGCCTTTGCCTCTCAAGTGGTAGGATTAAAAGAATGTGCTACCGGGGGCTGGAGAGATGGCTCAGCGGTTAAGAGCACCGTCTGCTCTTCCAGAGGACCCGGGTTCGATTCCCAGCACCCACATGGCAGCTAACAACTGTCCGTAGTTCCAGTTCCAGGCAAACACCAAAGCAAATAAATAAATAAAGTTTAAAAAAAAAAAAAAAAAAAAAAAAAGAATGTGCTACCAATGTCCAGGGATGTTCTTTGTTTTTTCTTTGTTTGTTTTGTTTTTGGATACAGGGTTTCTCTGTGTATTCCTGGCTGTCCTGGAACTTGCTCTGTAGACCATGCTGGCCTCGAACTCAGAGATCCACCTTCTTCTGCCTCCTGAATGCTAGGATTAACAGTGTGCCTCTAGGGTGCTGGGATTAGAGGTGTGAGCACCACTGCTGCTTTATTCTCTCTTTCTCCCAGGGGTTCCGCATCAAACCAGGTCATTAGGCTTGGACAACAAGCACCTTTAGCAGTGGTTTCGGCCCTTTTTGGTTTTGTTCATTTGTTTCATTTTTTTAATATTTATTTTTATTTTATGTGAATTGGTGTTCTGCCTGCATGTATAACTGCGTAAGGGTATC
Source organism: Sigmodon hispidus (assembly GCA_004025045.1). Classification (NCBI taxonomy): domain Eukaryota; kingdom Metazoa; phylum Chordata; class Mammalia; order Rodentia; family Cricetidae; genus Sigmodon; species Sigmodon hispidus. The sequence continues at coordinate 46,917 of PVIH01009640.1, read as the reverse complement.
AGATCCTGGAATTACAGACAGTTGTTAGCTGCCATGTTGGTGCTGGGAATTGAACTCAGGTCCTCTGGAAGAACAGTCAGTGCTCCTAACCGCTGAGCCATTTCTCCAGCCCTCATTTTGTTTTTTTTTTTTTTTTTTTTTTTTTTTTTTTTTTTTTTTTTTTTTTTTTTTTTTTTTTTTTTTTTTTTAATTTATTTATTTATTTATTTATTATGCATACAGTTTTACAGAAGAGGGCGCCAAACCTCATCATAGATGGTTGTGAGCCACCATGTGGTTTTGCTGGGAATTGAACTCAGGACCTCTGGAAGAACAGTCAGTGCTCTTAACCTCTGAGCCATCTCTCCAGCCCCTCATTTTGTTTTTTTAAGGCAGGGTCTCAACCCTCTAGTCCTGGCTGGCCTCAAACTTAATATTATCCTCCTGCCTCAGCCTTCAGAACTTTGTAAACAGCATAATTTATGATACTTTGCCATAGTACTTAACACATTTTTTGTTCTCTAAAAGAGGCTTATTATTGGGTTTAAGGAAGAGTTTCACAAAACTGAAACAAAAATTATAGAAAGCAAAGTGTTTCGCTAGTGAACAAAGCAGGCTTCGTGCGTGCAGAGGAGGTCTACAGCTCTGGAGATCTAGCACAGCCTTGACCACGGGGATTATAAAGCCCTGTTCATGCACATTTAAGTACAGGCATATCTAACCCTGCTTCAGGAAAAAATGTATTTTCAGCCACAAATGCAGCAAAAAGGAAGCAGCCTGGGGTTCAGCTGAACGGCCAAGTGCTTGCTTAGCCTAGAACAAGGTCCAACACCACACAGAAAGTGATGACTGCATTACAGCTCAGCAACATGACATTTGTACATTGTAGATAATATGATGTCTAACTGCGACCACGGGGGGTTGGGTTTGATCCCCAACACCCATATAAAGGGCAGCATGGTAACTTGTATCTGTAACCCAGCACTGAGGGGGTAGGGATGGTCAACAGGACCCTAGAGTCCATTAGCCAGATAGTTTCCTCAGGTTTAGGATGAGCTTCTGCCACATTAAGATAAGAGGGGCTAGTGAGATTGCTCATAGTGTAAAAGCGTATGTCACACAGCCATGATAACCTCAGAACCACAGTGAGAAAGAACTGACTCCTGAAAGTTGTTCACTGACCTCCACACATGCACTGTGGCATGCGTGCATCACATTCACACACAACACACAGACACACAAACTCACATTTTAAACAGTTTTATTAAAAGGGGAAGGACAGACAAGCATGGTGGCATCTGCCTTTAATCCCAGCATTTGGGAGGCAGAAGTAAGCAAATCTCTGTAAGTCTGGGGCCAGGATGGTCCACATAGGGATTTCCAACCCAGCCAGGGCTACAAAGTGAGACCTTGTCTTTCATCTGTTTGTTTTGGGACAAGAAGTCTATCTTAGTTAGGGTTTCTATTGCTGAGAAGAGACACCATGACCATGGCAACTCTTATAAAGGAAAACATTGAACTGAATGGCTTACAGTTCGGAGGTTTGGTCCATTATCACCATGGTGGGAACCATGGCGGCACACAGGCATACATGGCACTCAAGATGTAGCTAAAAGTTCTACAACTCAATCCAGAGGCAGCAGAAAGAGACTGGGACTCACCAGGCCTAGCTTGAGCTTCTGAGAGCTCTCAAAATATAACTCTAGTGACACACTGCCTCCAACAAAGCCACACCCACTCCAATAAGGCCACACCTCCTAATAGTGCCACTCTCTATGGGACAAGATTCAAATAGTCTATGGGATACCATCCATATTCAAACCACCACAGTGCCACTGTGTACCTCTGCCAGGTCCCCACATTAAGCACAGATCCCATGGCCTGGAACTCACGGAGATCTGCCTGACTCTGCTGGGATTAAAGGTGTGCACCAACACCATCTGGATAAAATTTTTTAATTAGAACATTTTATTTATAATTATTGTGTGTATAATTAAAATAATATTTTTACATTATTGGGATTAAATCCAATCCAGGGTTTCATGCATGGTAGAAAGTACTTTAAACTAAACTACATCTCCCCCAATTTTTTTTATTACAATTATTAATGACAAAACTGACTTCTTTTTCTCAACACAGTGTTTCAGCAGCCCAGGCAAGCCTGGCACTCTGCATGTAGCCAGGAACAACCTTGAGCTGATCCTCCTGCCTCCACCTGAAAGTTTGGATCACAGAGGCATGCCACACCCAAGTTTATGTGGTGCTAGGGACCAAACCCAGGGCTTTGTGCAGCTAAGATGAGCACTCTCCATCATGAGTACACTCTCGGGCACCTTGAGTAGAAGTCAGCCCCCTTGGCTTATTCTTAAAAAGTACACAGATAGACAGACAGACACAACTGTGGTCAATAAAGAGATTAGATAGATGTTCTTCATAAAGAATGTCACATCTGGGCTGGAAAGATGGCTCAGAGGTTAAGAGCACTGGCCAAACCAGATTCAATACCCAGCACCCACATGGTAACTCATAGTTATTTGTCTGTAACTCCAGTTCTAGGGCTTCTGACACTTCCATACAGTTATACATATAGCTAAACACCAATAAACATAAAATAAAAAGTAGATTATAAGAAAAAAAAAAGAATACCATATTACTAAATTTTACCAGCTCAACAACTTCAAGCTTTTCAAAATCCCTTCATTCCAATGATATGGATCAATGCCTGCAATTTCCTGAGATCATACTGTGTTAGAGAAAAACAGTGGAGCACCAACCATAGGAGAAGCTGATCCCATGTAAGTGGATAATTTATTTTGCTCTAAGAGCAAAAAAGCAACATGTCATTGGAAGGAAAAGGAGCCAGAGGTTGAGGTATATGGTGGTTTGAAAGAAAATGGCCCTAAAGGAAGTGGCACTACTAGGAGGCGTGGCCTTGTTGGAGGAAGTGTGTCACTGTGGAGGAGGGTTTTGAGGTCTCTTGCTTAAACTTCCATCAGTGTGACAATCAGTCAACCTCTTGTTGCCTGTAAGATATACGACTCTCATCTCCAGCACCATCCGCCTGCACACTGCCATGCTCTCCATCATGATGACAATAGACTGAAGCCCTGAAACTGTAAGCCAACATCCCAATTGAATGTTCTCTTTGTAAGAGTTGCCATGGTCATGGTGTCTCTTCAGAGCAAGAGGAAACTCTAAGACAGGGTATCTCTAGTTTGGTTTTTGATTTTTGATAATTGTTTAATTAAATTTTTGTGTGTGGGAGACAGAGTCTCCTAAAACCTAGGCTGCTCTAAAATTTGCTATTTGGCCCAGGATGATTCTTGAGCTCCTGATCCTCTGGCTTCTGCCTTCAACTATTGGCAACGACCCCCTCTATATTTTAACTTACTTTCCTAAGCTGAAAAGTGGTCCTCTATAGAGGGTTTCTTATATTTTCCAATATATCCTATCTATAAAGCATTTTACTTGGGCTGGAGAGATGGCTCAGCGGTTAAGAGCACCGTCTGCTCTTCCAGAGGACCCGGGTTCGATTCCCAGCACCCACATGGCAGCTAACAACTGTCTGTAGTTCCAGTTCTAGGCAAATAAATAAATAAATAAATAAATAAAGTTTAAAAAAAAAAAAAAAAGCATTTTACTTTTTAAAAAAGTGAATAAAGACTCAGCCTAGTGGTCAAAGTAAAGCAGACAGCCGGCAGCTAGCTGGACTCCTCGAGTCTGTGACTGGTTAAATACTCAGTTTCAGGAAAACCAGAAAAACACTGACCCTGGGAAATCAGAAATTAAACTGCAACAAAATGAGATGTATTGGAGGTGTATTCAAGGCATTGCCTGCTTCTCCAAACTTTCACCATCACTTTTTATTTTATCTTATTGGGATTTGGTTTTGGTTTTTTTGTTTGTTTGTTTGTTTTGTTTTTTTGAGATAGAATCTCACTATGTAACCTTGGTTAGCCTGGCATTCACTGTTAGACCAAGTGAACCTAAAAGCAGAGATCTATCTGCCTCTGCCTCCTTGACACTGAGATTAAAAGTGTGCCATGTCCTGCTTAGACTTTTTATTTCCTAGCAGAGAGAGAAAACAAAAACAAACAAATAGGGGACTAGAAAGATGGCTCAGTGGTTAAGAGCTCTGGCTGTTCTTCCAGAGGACCTGAGTTCAGTTCTCAGCATCCACATGGTGGCTCACAGCCATCTGTAATAAGATCTGGTACCCTCTTCTGGCCTGCAAGGATACATGCATTCAGGACACTGTAGACATAATAAATAAATCAATCTTTAAAAACAAACAGACCAGCAAACACACAACAGATTAAAGAGGCTTCCTAATGCTTCCTGAACTAGTTGCCCTATACACTTTTTTCCTAATAAATAGCTCAGTGTCAGAAATACCTAGATGCTTTCTCCTGCTCTACTTTTTCCAATCTTCTTTTAAAAACCATTTTCCCCAATGTATCATCATCATTGAATACAAAACCCTAAAAGAGAATGTGCTCATCAAGATAATGGTCAACCTCATCACTTCACACTTTCAACTCTGAGCCCTACTCACAAGCCCCCAGGACAGTAACACTTCAGAAGTTCATACAGCACAGTGTCCTCGGAGAAGCAAACACTGCTTCAGTGGAGAAAGCCCAGGACTGGCTTGAAAAAGATAATAAGTCTAAAACTCAAACTCAAGAACATATTAAAATGGTCCTATTTTTATAATTCAGCAGTTTTATTTCTAGATCATACACTTAACAATTGCCCAAACCTACAAAATATGAGTAAAATATCTCTAACCTCCACATAATAGCTCCTGTAACTTTTATTTTCTACAAAGACAAGGGATTAACAAGTAGGTAGCTTTTAAAACACAGAATACCAGAGAGCAAGTAAACAAGATTGTGAAAGGTAAACAAATTTAACAGAGTGGAAACAATTTTAAAGTTTTCATTCATTTCTCCCAAACTTTTGTAAATACACCAAAGTCTTACATTCCAATTCCTAAGAGACACTTAACTTCAGCTGTAAACCTGCCTCATTCCTGCCAAGATGTCTATTTTTCTGTCTTCTATTACTCACCAACTGCATCTGGATTTACCGGTCTGGAGACATCAGCTTGCCCCATGATTATAATTGTCTTAGATGTATCCCACGACAGCAAACTGTCCCGGACAAAAGCAAACTTCTCTTAAAAGACAAATCCATACAAGGGACCAGCAATCCTGTATCACCACCGAATGTCAGGAAACAGCATGAGCTCTGGAGTTTCTGTTTTCCTGTATCCCGGTCACCGAGTACTTGTGACTCTCACAAACGTCTTCACGCCGGCTTTCTTCACCCAGGAATGCCTGTCATTCCAGAGTGCACAGTGTGTGGAGCTCCAGTGCGGAAGGGGAGGAGACAGCCAACCACATTCTGGCTGCCAGTGGCACAGCCCCAAAGCCCACACCTCCTTTTCCTGACTTTGAGCTTGGTTGGAAGCCTCTAGACTCAAAGCCACAGAAGAGAGGGAGCTTGCCCCAAAGAGAGACCCTATACATTTAATCACAACCCCACGCCATCAGCAGGGTTCAGCGTAACATTCTAATGTAGGTAGAAGTCCATTTCAAAGACATATTTTAGAAATGAGCCTACTTGTAAACCATCCAGTTATTCTAGAATTTCTGTGTTGTATATAGACTGATTATTTGTTACCTCCCCGTCCACCCACATTGCAGAACACCTTTGTGTGTGTGTGTGTGTGTGTGTGTGTGTGTGTGTGTGTGTGTGGTGTGGTGTGGTGTGGTGTGTGTGTGCATGCACGCTGGGGCTAGAGAGCCGGTTCATCAGTTAAGAGTATCTTTTGCTTTTATAGAGATCCTGGTTTCATTCCTAGCACATCATACATGGTGGCTTACAATCACACATACCTACAGTGCCATGGGATCTAACACCCTCTTCTGACCTCTGTGGGCACCAGGCACATGGACTACATACATACATGTGGGCAAAACATATATAAAATAAATCTAAAAAATAATATATACCTATATTTCCTAAATTCTTTAGAATCTCTGAAGTAAAAATGTATGATTGTTTACCCTCACCCCTGCCTTTTTGAGACAGTTTCATGTAGTCTAGGCTGGCCTCAAGCTGGACTATGTAGCCTGGAGCTGCTGATCCTTGTGCCTCCACAACCCTGGGATTTAGGCTTTCTAGGCTGGTACTACTATACTATACTATACTTGGTGTGGGATGCTGGGATGGAGTCAGAGCCTTTGTGTATAGTAGGCACTAGTCCAGCAACTAAGTTACATTCCCAGTCCCTATTTTAAAATATTGTATGACATTTATTTATTTGTGTGTGTGCACATGAATGCACATGCACAAACATGTAGAGGTCCAAAAAGATATTCCTTCCAGCACATGGATCCTGGAGATGGAACTGGCCTGGTGGCAAGCACCTTTACCTACTGAGCCATCTGACTGGTCCTAACCACTACGTGTGTGTTTATGGTGTAAATATATGCAGAGGCTCATGGGGAACCAGAGGTTGGTTGATACTGGTCTGTCTCCCTAAATAGCTTTGATAGTCTCTGTGCACAATACTGGGGTTGGTTAGCATGCTTACAGCGAACACTGAGCCATCTCCCAGTTCTTACTATCAGGTTTGATATAAAAACCAACAACAGGGGGCTGGAGAGATGGCTCAGCAGTTAGGAGCACTGACTGTTCTTCCAGAGGTCCTGAGTTCAATTCCCAGCATCCACATGGTGGTTCAAAACCATCTTTAATGACATCTGGTACCCTCTTCTGTACACTGTATACGTAATAAATTAAAAAAAAAAAAACTTAAAAAAAAATCCCAGGGGGTGGGGGCAGAGGCAGGAGATCTCTCAGTTTGAGGCCAGCCTGGTCTACAGATGGAGTTCCAGGACAGCCAGGACTACACAGAGAAACCCTGTCTTGAAAAAACAAAAGCAAACTAACAAGCCAAAACAAAAAACAGAATAGAATACCCCCACACACACACCTGCATGCATACTCCACACACACCACACACAAGATGGAGCGTGGCAGAGGGAGTCATACAGTGTCTAAGTCTAGCCTCCATAGGCATGTGTACCCATGTGAGTTTGCATCCATACCAACGCTTGCATTCATGCATGTAGGTGTTCCCACACACAAGAAGACATATATTCATACATACACTAAATACACAGACAAGAAAAATCACAATAGCTACTATACACGTGATTAAAATTATTGTCAAAGTTCCTGTTAGACCAATGATTTAAACAATTCAATATTCTGCTGGGGGAAAAAAATTGGTTCCAGAAAATGTTAGCCAGGCAGTAGCCACAGTGTACTTTCTATAAGGCAAAAAGATTAAGTGAATTGTATTATTAATAAACCTCACTGGTCAACAATTTTTTCCTACTCTTATTTTTTCAAGAGCAGAATGTAGTTTTTTTTTAGTTACAATAAAGGAGACTTAAAAAAAAATCTTAGTCTTCTAGTGAAGAAGAGCTTATAAAACCACTGGACATGCCAACCAAGGCATCAATGACGAGTAGAAACAGGCGGACAGAAGTCGAGGAGGCCGCCACTCAAGGTCTGAAATGAGCTGAATGTTTCTTAGTAGGTAGATTCACTGCTGGTGACTCAAAGAGATGTCGACTCACTACTGTTCTCTCTTTTCTGACTCTCCACACCTCGCAAACTGTCTCCAAGTAAAGGAGACAGGGATGTGGGCAGCATCAGCCCTCGGTCACATATCTATGGGAGTACAGTAACTGTCTGCGGATAGCCACGGCACCTGGAAGTCAGTCAGGAACTTGCAGCAAGGATTCAGGTTAAGGGGCATTCCTTTCCGGCTCATGTGTTAAAGAATCTAGCCTTTATCCTCTCCTAAATAAAGACTCTGAGTAATGAACACCTGGTGCCACCGTGAGTCAATAGTAATTCCTGCAAAATAACTATGGATGACTGTTAATGTTTCTGTCAAACTCGCTCCGGCTAGTAATTCAAATGTACTTTGCTGTTCTCATGTATAAAATAGCCCTCACTTCAAAACCTTCAGTTTCTTAAAACCACAGGAAGTATGGGGGGATGTAAATAATTATTTTTTTTCATAGAACATTTTGTTTTTTAAGAAAAGGTTTCTCGGGGGCTGGAGAGATGGCTCAGAGGCTAAGAGCACTGACTGTTCTTCCAGAGGACCTGAGTTCAATTCCCAGCAACCACATGGTGGCTCACAAACCATCTATAATGACATCTGGTGTCCTCTTCTGTACACTGTATACATAATAAATAAATAAATATTAAAAAAAAAAAAGAAAAGGTTTCTCTGTATAACAGCTTTGGCTGTCCTGGAACTCACTTTGTAGACCAGGCTGGCCTCCTGCCTTTGCCTCCTGAGTACTAGGATTAAAGGTATGTACCTCCACCACCCAGTCTTTTCATAGAACTTTAAAAATCAAAAAAAAAAAAATTATGCTTTGCATTACTAGTTGAAAAGCAGAGCCAAGTGTATTGGTGCCTTAGGAAAGCAGTCTAGTGAGGTCAGAGGAGAGCTGGACAACTGAACTCCCATCTACGCTCATCTGTCTGTGTCAAAGCAGTCAGTGCAACCCTACCTTGACTTTCCTGAAAAGCTTTACAAGCACTTAGATAAATATGTATCCCAAAAACCAGAACCATCCAAGAAACAAGCTTGGTAATTGTAATTTCAACCTAAAAGCTATTTCTTTTCATGAAGAAGCCTTAAAACAAACATAACCCCACTAGGGGTGGTGGATGCTGAAGCAAGAGTCTGAAGCTAGTGTAACCCACGGAGTGAGACTCTCTCTCAAAATAAATAAATACATAAAGACAAGATAAAACAGTCAGGACCCATTAACCATTAAATACTGCTCTCATACTCCCTGTTCCCCTGCTTAGGCACCAAAAACTTTTAAGAGTACTACCTACATAAAATCTAAGGAAGAGCCAATGTATGTTTAATCTTAACTGTGAGCTTGACTGGACAGAGAGTCACCATGGAAACCCTCCTCAGGCTTTACTTAGAAGGATATTTCCAAAAAGGTTTAACTAAAGCTGGCAAAACGGCTTGCCAGGCAAGCCTGGTGACCTGAATTTGACCCCTGGAATCCACATAAAGGTGTAGAAAAAGAACCAACTCCACAAAGTTGTCTTCTGACCGACCTCCACATGGGTGCTGTGGTGTGCATTCCCACAATGCACTAAATTAATAAATAAATTATACAGAGAAAGTTTACCTTGGGAGAGAAGACTCACCCCCCATGGGTGTCTCAGTCTGAGTAAGCAGTAGAGGGCAGACTGCTGATGTCTCAGCAGGTAAAAGCACTCTAAGCCTGACACCTGTTCAATGCCAGGGCCCCACAGGGTGGAAGGAGAAACAGACTCCAACAAGCTCTCTTCTCAGAACCTGCGTCTGATCCCATAGACACACACCTCAAATGCACGCGTGCACACACACATAAGAAATAAAGAAATAAAGCTGGCCAGTGGTGATGCACGCCTTTATCATAGCACTAGGAAGAGGCAGGCAGATCTCTGAGTTTGAGGTCAGCCTTGGCCAACCAGGGCCACACCATCTCAAAACCAAAAGAGTATCGAGCAAGCTAAACAGCAGCACTCATTCAGCTTCCATGCTGAGATGCCAAGTGGCCACTCCACACTCCCAGCTCCCCGGCAGACCCCATTTAATGTCGACCAACCCTTCCCCCCTTCTTTGCCTGCATTTGCTCAGAAGGAGAGAATTACTTCTTCTTCTTCTTTTTTTTTTTTTTAAAAAAAAAAAAAATCTCACAGCATTTATTGTCACCTGATAATAACATAAGGGCCACTAAAACAATATGAATAAATGTTTCGGACTATGCTCCCCGCAGAAGACACCTTTAAAAACACTGTACTTCTCTTCAATTTCTTGAGTGCTTGACAGTCTCTAGTTGGAAACACTCTGGAGCAGAGTAATGTTGTCTCCTTTTAGCATGATCCGGCCCAGTTGTTTCCTCGACTTTGTTTTGGAGTGAATCCCTTCTGCATCATCTAATACGAGGTTCATGTACTCATCGAAGCCAATAATACAACCCTCTGTCCGCATATTCACTTGCTCATACAGCCAGACCTGAATCCGAGACCTATTTTGCAAGTATCTGAAGATGAGGTTAATGGGCTGCACCATCACCTTCTGCACCTTCTGGCCCTGGCCGAGGTACGCCATGGTGGAAGTCACAAAGACCACACGACTAGAAAGGCCGCCTTAGAAAGCAACTTCCGGAAGTCAAGAGAATTCTAAACGGTAATTTGTGACCATTTGCAGTGATGTGAAAAGAGTAAGTATTCCTTTTTTCTTCTTCAATATACCATATGCCCCAGGCTGTCCTGAAAGTCTCTGAGTAGTTGAGATTGACCGTTCATGAACTCAGTCTGTATGGTATGAAAATAGACCCACTGGCTTTGCATGCCCTAGGTAAACCCTAGCCCCTAAGGTTTGGGAATTTATTGACTTGGTTCAAATTTTCTTTTTCCTTTAAGAAAAACTTTCTAGGGGGCTGGAGAGATGGCTCAGCGGTTAAGAGCACCGTCTGCTCTTCCAGAGGACCCGGGTTTGATTCCCAGCACCCACATGGCAGCTAACAACTGTCTGTAGTTCCAGTTCCAGGCAAACACCAAGGCAAATAAATAAAATAAATAAATTAAAAAAAAAAAAAAAAAAGAGGGGCTGGAGAGATGGCTCAGCGGTTAAGAGCACCGTCTGCTCTTCCAGAGGATCCGGGTTCGATTCCCAGCACCCACATGGCAGCTAACAACTGTCTGTAGTTCCAGTTCCAGGCAAACACCAAGGCAAATAAATAAATAAATAAATTAAAAAAAAAAAAAAAGAAAAAAGAAAAAAGAAAAAAGAAAAACTTTCTATAATTTCTGAGTCTGACAGAATCTGTGCAACACAACTTTAGAATTCAACATCTATGCATATTTGGACAATAACTTCATACCTGTCTTTAGTTCTGTCCCTTTCTATGTAGCCCAGGAAGGCCCCGAGGTTTCAATCCTCTACCTCGACCTCCCAAGAGCTGAGATTACAGATGAATGAATACACCAATACTGTTCTGTGCTGGAGATGAAATCCACACCTTATGTATGCTAGGTGAGTGCAGTACTACCTCAGCTCAAAGCTGTGTCTCTGATTTATTTGATAATTTCCCCCAAGATACTCTGTCACTTCTCTTGCTTCAGCCTTTGAACTCTTGGGAATACAGATATGTGCCACCACAGCCAGCTTTTCATTTATTTTCAACCAAGGTCACAGTGACCCTTAGAATGTAAGTATGCAGTCCTGGCAGCACATGCCTATAACCTGAGGCATGAGAGCCAAGTGTGCAAGCCCAGAGGCTCTGACCTTGTACCTGTTCTCACACCTCTCCCACATCTACCCACATCCTGTTGACCCCTGGAATGCCTAAAGCTATGACTGACACTCTTCAGCATCCAGCTCACACGCTCCATCCTCAAGCTGAATTCCTTGAGCATCTCCTACGAGTCGGCACTGGACACTCAGTTATCTTGAATGAACCTCTACCTCCAGTATAGCAACCTTCGCCGTAACCATCCATTCATTCACACTCTCTTGTTAGACTGTGTGCTCCTGGACAGTAGAGATTGTGGTCAGGAGTGGTGGCTCCTGTCTAGTACCAGATGGAGGCAGGAAGACTGCTGTCTGTTCAAGAGCAGCCTGGGGCTGTAGTATAGACACCGTGCAAGCAGGGATGTGGAGGCCAGGCCTACATACTGTCTTCCACCATTACTCCCCACCAAAAAAAAAAAAAAGGTATAAATTATCTTCATAGTTTTAAAAAAATAACACAGTAAACAGCACACTAGAGTATTCAGTGAGATGGGTGTTTAGTGGAAAGTGCCTGCTTCAGAAGGCTGAGGATCTGACTATTCCCAAGACCCACATGGGAAAAGGAGAAAATTAATGCCAGTCTCCTTGAGTTATGATGAATTTTAGTTTTAAAATGTGCACAGGCCTAGAAGTTACGAACATATAATAGTTACTGATTAGTTATCACCAAAAAAAAAAAAAAAAAGGAATGAAAACGAGCATAAATGAGATTATCTTGCTATGTGTGGGTTACATATTATTATAAATTAGTTTCCATGAGTTATATGCTATTATGAATTAGCTTTCACGGGCTCATGGCATCTGTGTGCAGTTATATGGAGGCCAGCCTGAACTACGGAGTGATTTTTCAGCTGGCTCAGTTGTAAAGAGCACAGGCTACTCTTCTAGAGGACCCAGGTTTAGTTCCCATCATTCACATAGTAACTCACAATAATCCATAACTCCAGTTCTAGGGAATCCAATACACTCTACTGTCCTCTGAAGGTAATGCATGCACACAGTAGACATACTTACATGCAGACAAGCACTTATAAACAGGAAATGAAAATAAATCGAGGGTTTTTGGTTTTGGTTTTGGTTTTTGGTTTTTGAGACAGGGTTTTTCTGTGTAGCTTTTGGAGCCTGTCCTGAAACTTAACTTTGTAGACCAGGCTGGCCTCAAACTCCCAAGTGCTGGGATTAAAATCATGCACCACCACTGCCCGGCAAGAAATCGAGTTTTTTAGAAAAATTAAAACCTTCTTTTAGGGGCTGGAGAGATGGCTCAGCAGTTAAGAGTACTGAATGTTCTTCCGGAGGACCTGAGTGCGAGTCCTAGCATCCATATGGCAGCTAACAACCATCTATAATGACATCTGGTACCCTCTTCTGTATACTATAGACATAACAAATAAATAAATCTTAAAAAAAAAAAATCTTCTTCTAGAGGTCTGGGGTTACAGACTCAATGGCACAATGCTTACCTATCCATAAATTCCTGATCCTTCTGCCTCTGCCTCCAGAGGTCGGTATTCTTAGGTATTTGTGACCACATCTGCCTTGTGTGGCCACTGCATTTAATTTCACAATGAGAAATTAAATTTCCCAGAAGAAAAGAATTTCATGTTCACTTCTGAGTAGTGAAATATAACAATAAAAAGCCCTGTCCTCTCTAAGTTCATGCTCTTGTAGGGAGGAAGATAACAGAAGCTACTTACTATATATTTGTAAAGATGCCATGTTTAAAATTGTAAATAAACTACAAGAAAGCCTTTAGTCCTCATCCCAGGACTGGAGAACTAAGGAGGAAGAGTGCTGTATGTATGTATGTATGTCAGTCTAAGATACCATGTCTCAAACCAAAACCAAAACCAAACAAACAACAAAAAAAAAGAAAGAAAATCTAAGACAGATAGCCAGACAAACACTACAGGCAAAAGATGAAGTAACATTACTTTTAGCCTCTTTAATCTTTTTTTTTTTTTACATGTATTCATTATGCATACAGTGTTCTGCCTGTATGTATGTCCGCACATCAAAAGAGGGCACCAGATCTCATTACAGATGGTTGTGAGCCAGCATGTGGTTGCTGGGAATTGAACTCAGGACCTCTGGAAGAACAGCCAATGATCTTAGCCTCTGAGCCATCTCTCCAGCCTGTCTCATCTCATCTTAAAGGAATTTATCTCCTACACCTGAAGCCTTGCAGCTAATTAAGAGTTCACGTTTCCTCCCCCTTTTCATTAGAAGGGAAGGGCTGTGCTGTTGACACACTTTTGTTAGCTTCTAGTATTAAGATAACACGACAAAAAAAAGATAACATGACAAAAATTTTTCATAACTCTGAAACAAGACACACTAAGAGCATAGCAACTTAATAAATATTTCTGACCAGACAGAGCAGTGATTCTCAACCTTCCTAATGCTGTGAGCCTTTAACACAGTTGCTCATGTTGTGGTGACCCCCAACTATAACATTATCGTTGCTACTTCATAACTGTAATTTTGCTACTCTTATGAACCTTAATGTAAATATATGCTATGCAGGATATCTGATAGAGGACATCTATGAAAAGTTCCTTGCCCCCTCCAGGGGTCAAGGCCCACAGGAGGGTGCAAGGCCCACAGGTTGAGAACCACTGAGATGGAAGCTTGAAAACAACCACAAATTTACAAACCCTGAGACCTAGTAAGGAAGTACTTATAAACTTAAACATAATAAGAGCCAGACAGAGAGGCAGGCAGATCTCTGTGAGTTCAAGGCCAGCCTGATCTATAAAGTAAGTTCTAGGACAGCCAGGGCGACACAGAGAAACCCTGTCTCAAAACAACAGCAACAACAAAACAAAAAACCTCATACACTTAAAATAATAACAAAATTTTTGCTTTTCTTTTCTTTTTTGGGGGGCAGGCAGTAAAAACAGGGTTTCTTCTCTGTGTAACAGCTCTAGCTATGCTTTGAACTCACAAAGATCCATCTGCCTCTGCCTCCCAAGAGCTGGGATTAGAGACATGTGCCACCATGGTCAGACATAAAATAATTTTTTAAAACAGGTATTACATCATCATCAGTCTATTTCTATAACACCAGAAAGCCTTTGCAAATTTACTATATAACTGAAGAAATCCACACATTTCTGATTCTCCTGACTCAACTTTTCAAGTGCTAAGGTTATAAATGTGTACCATCACACTTAGTTTTAGGTTCAAAATTCACATCAGTAAACTGGGTCTCATTATTTTATCAAACATATCACCAAAAGATATTTCTCAATAAGTAGTGTTCATATCTTTCTAGGAATTGTTATGTGCAGAAACTTATAAAATTAGGTGGTCTAAAACATTTGGAGAAGGTAACTAGTACACAGACTCTCCACCTCTCCAATCTTTGGAAGTGACAATTCTGCAGGATTCTTCAAGGGGCGGGGTCTCACGTATCTCAGGTTGGCCTGAAACTCACTAGATAGTTGAGGATGACCCTGGAATTCCTGACGCTCCTGACTCTGCCTTTCAAGCCCTGAGATTAAGGGTACTGCCACCACACTCAGCTAATAGGGTGCTAGGGATCAAACCCGGGGCCTCATCTGTGTTAGTCAAGTACTCTACCAATGGAGATGCCCAGTCCTTACAATTCAGCACACCGGTACCCGATAGGTCTCAATTTTAATAACTTTCCAATTATAATACACAATAGGGAGCCTGGGTTTAATCCATAAGGAATGGAGAAAAAGAAATAAAAGTAGGAGTGCAGTATGCAGGCCACAGCACAGGCTCTGTATAGCACTCTTGACTGCTCCTACCCAGTACTTAACTGTAGCCATTTCTTTTCTTTGCAACTGCACACCAGTACAAGTTGCCAATCAACACTTCCACTCTATCATCTCCAAGTCCCTATGGAGGGGATGAAAAGGAGGGAGCTAAAGGAAGGAGAATCATCCCTTTTCAAGTCACACTGCTTAATGGTGGCCATGTTCTGAGATACACTAAGGAACTTCTTATTATTGAATGGCCATAACAGGATGATAAGTAAGACGTCTACAATGTCTCTAGGTAATTTCTGTTTTCTTTTCTTTCAGCAGGATCTCAGTATAGTAGCCTGGGTTGCCCTGAAACTCCCTTAGTCTATGCTGGCCTCCAGAGTGCTGGATTTAAAGGCATGGGCCACCAAGCCTATGTCTAGCTGATATAATCTTATGGGACCATCTTTGCATATGTGGTTTGTCACTGACCAAGGCACACTGATGTGGCGTATGACTGTATTTGTGACAGGGATTTAACTCTATGTCCCAGGCCTGCCTTGGATTCATGGTGACCTACTTGCCTATGGCCTCTGGAGTGCTGAGAGTGCACAAGCAGCCAGCGTCCCTGACGTGCTAGTCTCACTGTGTTCACACTCGCAATGACAGTGCACAAGCAGGGAAGTCTAACCGATGAGCTTATGAAGAAGCCGTAAAAAGTATGAGTTTGGGGGAAGAGATGAAAATGACTAAAGAAAATGCATGATATAAAATAAATTAGGAAACTGTCAAATAATAAAAAAGAATTTTTTAGAGGTATTAGTTTTTGGTTCTCTAGATGGTCCATTCAGCAGGTAAAGGTGTGATCCCAGGAACCCATGGTAGAAAGAACCAACTCTTGAAACTTGAAACCTCTGGTCTCCACAGGTGTGTCAGAACCAAGTAAACCCACACACACCACACAACAATAATGATGGAATACAGCTCTGAATAATTCTCAAGCCTCTAGTACATATCTTTTTGTCAATTTTCATCTGAGGCCAATGGTAGTACTAATCATTTTGTTGTTGTTTTGGTTTTTAGTTTTTGAAGACAGGGTCTCACTATGTAGCCTTGGTTGGCCTGGAATTTGATAGGTAGACCAGTCTTGCTACAAATTCACAGAGATCCACCAGCCTCTACCTCCCAAGTACCAGGTTTAAGGAGATGTTCTACCACACCAGGCCCTAACAGTATGATTTTTAAATAATGAGGCTACAGAGATGGCTCAGAAGTTAAAAGCATTTGTTGCTCTTCTAGAAGACCAGAGTTCAAGTCCCAGTAACCACTTGGTAGCTCAAAACTGTCTCTATGTCCAGCTCTAGGGATCCAGTACCCTTCTCTGCCCTCCAGACACTGCACATATGCAGAAGCAAAGGAGCTAGAAGCTTTAGGTCTTCCCCACAGGAATTTGAGAGAACTCTCTCAACAGGAGCAAGGATAGCTCTGTGGCAGAGTGATTGCCTAGTATGTACAGAATCCTGGAAAT
Organism: Sigmodon hispidus; assembly: GCA_004025045.1. Lineage (NCBI taxonomy): Eukaryota > Metazoa > Chordata > Mammalia > Rodentia > Cricetidae > Sigmodon > Sigmodon hispidus. The sequence continues at coordinate 30,290 of PVIH01009640.1, read as the reverse complement.
GAGTCTCAGCACGGCGGGCTAAACAAAACAAAAACTGCTAACTCTCACTGCCCTTCATTTCAGAACACTACAAACATCTTCTTTTTTTTTTTTTTTTTTTTTTTTTTTTTTTAATTTTCCTTTTTTTTTTTTTTTTTTTTTTTTTTTTTTTTTTTTTTTAAGACTTCCATTTTTATTTATTTATTTATTTGCCTTGGCGTTTGCCTGGAACTGGAACTACAGACAGTTGTTAGCTGCCATGTGGGTGCTGGGAATCGAACCCGGGTCCTCTGGAAGAGCAGATGGTGCTCTTAACCGCTGAGCCATCTCTCCAGCCCCTACAAACATCTTCTTAATTATAGCTATAGGGCTGGAGAGATGGCTCAGAGGTTAAGAGCACTGACTGTTCTTCCAGAGGACCTGAGTTCAATTCCCAACAAAACCACATGGTGGTTCACAACCATCTATGATGAGGTCTGGTACCCTGTTCTGTAAAACTGTATGCATAATAAATAAATAAATCTAAAAAAAAAAAAATTATAGCTATCATGGTGTGGGATGGCGGCGCATGCTTCTAATCCAACTATTAGGGAGTAAAGGTACAGCTGGGAGCTGGAGGCAGCCTTGGTAACAGCGAAATTTTATTCCCTCCCCCCAAAAAAAGTAAGTTAGTGATCTTGATTATAACAGAGCTCTTGGGCTAGGTAAGTAGCTCCGTTGGTAGAGTACTTACTTAGCGTGTGAAGCTGAGTTTGGACCCGAGCACCATGGTGGGAAACGATTGAGAGGTGATATCATTCAGTTCAAGCCAAAATCTGAAAACTGTGTGTGTATATATTGGTGTAGCTTCTAATCAAAAATTCTAGTAAAAAAAAAAAAGTTTCACACTTTGTACAATTACAGATCTTATTTTATGTGTTTGGTGTTTTCCTGCTTGGCATCTATACATAACATGCATCCAATGCCCTCAAATGCCAGCAGAGGGCGCCAGATCTCCTGGAACTAGAGTTACAGAGGATTGTAAGTGACTGGGACTCAAACCAGGGTCCTCTGGAAGGGCAGCTAGTGCTCTTAACCTCTGAGCCATCTCTTAGCAGGCCCACTACAGATTTTAGATTAGGGACATTTAAACCTAACTTCAGCAGGACAAGGTAAGAAGTCAGTCAGTAAAATCCTCAGCAGCAGCATGTCACTGCTGTTCCATTTGTCTCCTTGTGACTGTCTTTCCTTCTGTTTTAGAGAATCTCATGCAGTTTAGGTATGTTCTTCCATGTCTTGGAGGTGACTTCCTGAGTACATACCCCAGTGCAAGGACAACAGGCTTGGATTACCACATCCCACTTTTTTATTATCTGGATTCGTCTTTAGGAACAGTCAGTGTGCTGTGCAAATACATTCAACCTCTCAAACCTTCAGAAATAATTTGATAACAAAGCTAGGTCTATTAACAGGTGCCGACTGCCCTCTAGTGTTCAAACTACAGATCTCCTAATGAACTAGTTAGTTAGACTTTGATAAGAACTCCAAGATGTTCATCCGTAGACTCATTAAAATTGGAAAAAAAAAAAAAAAACAACAACATTCACCTTGCAAGGTCTTAAACAAAAGACTTCTCAACATGAGGCAACAATTGTAACTTGAACTTCCTGATTATGGTCACCAGATCAGGTAGTCCAGCAAATTTGGCCTCAGGTACATCAATGACGACAGGGCAAGAAAGAAGGACACAGACTACATTAACATTTCAAACATACTTCCCAAGACTGTGATGTAGCCTGTGGTAAGATTTTACAATGTTTTTTTCTGAATCACTGAATCATCTTTCCAGCCCCTCAGGTCTAATTTACAATACAGCAAATGTCAACAAACAAAAGCATTTTAGGGCTGTCAATTATATTAAGAGTATAAATAGAGCTCAGCATTATATTATAATCTGGAGGCAAGCAGTGGGAACTCTGGGAGTTCAAGACTAACTTGGTTTACACAGTGACTTTCTGGCTGGCTGGAGCTCCAAAAAACCAATCAACCAACCAACCAACAAAGAACCCTCAGAGCTGGGGATGGAGGAGAAGCAGGAGGATCTGTGAGCCAGACAGCCTGGTCAGCATGAGTTCCAGGACAGCCAGCACTGTGTAGAAAGAGCCTGTCTCAGAAGCAAGCGAGCAAGCAGGCAAATCAGCTAACCAACCAGAGTATAAATGGACGCGGAGAGCAAAGGAGTCTGAGAGCCACAGTTCTGCATCAGCATATCAAGCAAGAGACAGGTACTCAAAGCTGTAACCAGCAAGGACAAGGCACGAGCACCAATAAAAACGCAGGCCATACTCACCAAATGGATCTTCCATGCCACTACTTACTAGAGTAGGGAGATGTGGAATAGTTTCTAAAAAAAGAAAAGGTACATGTGATATTGCAAATGTCACATTTACCACCTTCCATGTTTCTTTTAAATAAGTCCAACTCACACTTATTATAGGTTAAACATTATAGAAAAATATAACGTGTTAAATGAGATCACGGCTACCTGGAGGCTGGTGAGATAGTTCAGCAAATGAAAGCATCTAGTGCACTAGCCTGATTTCTGGAACCCATAGAAAATGCCAGGTGCAGAGGTAATGCATCCATAACCTATGCATCCTAAGGTGACGGGGAGACAGAGACAAGAGAATCACCTGGGCACTCCTAGACCAGCTTGCCTGGAGTACACAGCACAGCAGGAACAGAAAAGAGCCTTCCTCTACAAAGTGGAAGGAAGGCCAGGTAGTGGGTCCACATGCCTTTAATCCCAGCACTTAGGAGGCAGAGGCAGGTGAATCTCTGAGTTCTAGGCTAGGCTGGTCTACAGAGCAAGTTCCAAGACAGCCAGGGCTATATAGAAAGACCCTATCTCAAAAAACAAAAACAAAACAAACAAACAAACAAAAAACAACTAACTCCTAAGAGTCAATCACCAGAGCAGCCCAGCTCCAAAGGTGGCTAGCTCACCCTAGAAGCTTTGGCACACTATGTTGTAGTATACTATGGTATACCAACAGAAGGGCTCTGCAGAGGAAAGAATGAAATCTAACCTGTGGAATGAAGATATCAGCGTTGATGCCTGATGTGGTTTAGGTGTGTTGGGAATGCTGTCCCCAGGTCACTAGTACTAGGAAACAGAACCTTTAAGAGTGAGGGCCTAATGGAGGACACTTAGGGAACTTGAGGAAACTGTTAAATTCATGAGAGGGCAAGCTGTTATAAAAACCTGACCTTTTTCCTTCCCTGCCATGGTAGTGAGGCCCTTACCAGAGCCTTCAGCAAAAGCTGAAAACTAGCTGGTTCCCAGCACAGAGGGAAATCTCTGTCTAATCATTAGTAACCACTAAGCCAAACAAGGCAGATGAAAAAGGGTACATAGAACAAAGAGCACACACTTTACAGGCTTAGTCCAGTAGAGCCACCAGACAAAGAAAAAGAAACCCACACACAGAAAGGGAATTCTATTACTGCCACTTGATATTATTTTAAATGCTCAATACATATATCTTTACATACATACATATATACACATCTATATATATATATAGAGAGAGAGTATGTGTAAAACCAAAGAAAGGGGGTTAATAATAAAGAAAGAGACAACAAATAAATAGGAATATATGGCTTGTAATCAGGTGGGGAAAAATCAGTCAAGGAACTGAATTGGACCAGGTTCTTTAATCCCAGCAGTCAGGAGGCAGAATAAGTCTGACCTCTGTGAGTTAGAGGCCAGCCTGATCTACATAGCAAGTTCCAGGACAGCCAGAGCTACCTGGCAAAAGGATGTCTTGGGTGGTGGGAGGGCAGTGGTGGTACCTTCAATCCTAGCACTCTGGAGACAGGAGCAGGCAGATCTCTGAGTTTGAGGCTAGCCTCATCTACAGAGCTAGTTCTAGGACAGCCAAGGCTACACCAAAGAAACCCTGTCTCAACCCCCGCCCCCCCAAAAAAAGAAAGAAAAAGGAAGGAAGGAAAGACGGAAGAAAGGAAGAAAAAAGGGAAAGGAAACAGAAGCTGAGTCAATACTATCTGTAGAACTTAAACGTTTTAAAGTAAACTACCAAAAAATACTTCTAAATCTAAAGAATCGAAAAAGCGCTATGGGGAGCTCAATGGAAAACATATTTCACAGGATTTGGTTTCTCTTAACACCACAAAAAAGAACTAAAAGAAATCATGTCTAATTAGTTGGTTTTTTTCCTCATTTTTCAAAACGTAGTCTTATTCTGTAGCCCAGATTGGCCTAGAACTTTGTGCCTCAGTGTGGTGTCAAACTCAAAACCATCCTGCAATTAGCCTCCTAGGTGCTGGGATTACAGGTGAGAGCCACAGCAGTGCAGTAGTCGCTAGGTGACTGATATTTCATATGCACATTTCTATCCACAGGAGTTATGAGAATCAAATGCTAAAACCCAAGTGTATCACACACTCAGCATTCCAGATGGCTCATTCTCCCTGAGCATTTTTACACTCATTTCATTCTTATGCTCAGAACTGCTCCCCCTACCTAGGAAACCTTAGAGCTGGGTATTCAGATAGTTCAGTCTAAAAAGTACTGTCTTGCAATAGTGATGACCGGAGTCTGATCACCAGAGAAGACATGTTTACTTAAACCAAACAAAACCAAAAAGTCTGGTGTAGGCTAGAACATCTCAAAACCCATGTGTCCACCCAAGGTTGGTTTCTAGCATCCAGAATGTAGTCATGTGCTCATATGAACACAAATACACACCTTAGAAAAGGTGTGGAGGAGGAGGGGAGCTTGGAGTGTCAGGGCCACCTAAATTCCTCCTTACCCTAACTACTGAAAAAGCACCTTCTATAATGCCTTCCTGCATTGTTTACCAAAACAGAATCTTTTTTAGTTTAGTTTTGGTTTTTTGAGACAAAGTTTCTCTATGCACCTCTGGTTGTCCTAGAACTCACTCTGGACCAGGCTGGCCTGGAGCTCACACCTGCCTCCTGAGTGCTGGGATTAAACGAATGAGCCACCACTGCCCATCCAAAACAGAATCCTAACCAGATGTGATGGTGCTTGCTTTTAATCCCAGAACTCAGGAGGATCAATGAAATTGATCTACACAGTGACTTCCAGTTCCACAAGAATCCCAGACCCAAACAAAACAATTTCATTTAGTCCTTAACTGAATTTTTCATTTAAATAATTATCTATGGGCTGGAGAGATGGCTCAGCAGTTAAGAGCACTGACTGTTCTTCTGGAGAACCTGAGTTCAGTTCCCGGCATCCACATGGCAGCTAACAGCTGTCTGTGGTTCCAAGATCTGACACTCTTACACAGTTATACAAGCAGGCAAAACACCAATTCACATTAAAAATAGAAATAAATACTGAAAAAAATTATCTGTATATATTTGTCTATACATATTTATGTGCACCACATGTGAACCTGGGGTCTTTAGAGGCCAGAAGAGGGCATCTGATCCCCTAGATTTACAGATGGTTTTGAACCATCATGTGGATGCTAGAAACCAAACTTGGATCCTCCACAAAAACCAGAAAGTGCTGATAACTGCTGGGCGATTCTACAACTCCAACCTATTTATTTGTTTGTTTGTTTGTGTATTTATTTATGCTCCTCTCCCCTCTTTTTCTCTCCCTCCCTCCCCCCCACCCCCCATGCATGTGGAGGTCGGCATGCAAAGCTAGTTCTCTCCTTCTGCTATCTGGGCTCCAGAGATTAAACTCAAATTTAATCTAGCTTGGTGTCTTTACTGCCTGAGCCACCTCAGCCCCCAATGCCTATTTTTTTTAAAAAAAAAAAAAAAAAAAAACTTTATTT